>OENT01001625.1:8737-38235 GCA_900239685.1 Rotaria macrura
TTTTTCTCAGAATTATCCACAACTTATGTAAATTGACTCAGTTTTTAACGCTGATTCCGAATCTGATATTAGTTTTGAACTAAATCGCAGCTTTCTAAAAAAACATCGCCAAAAAAGGTCTCGAAATAAACAAAAGCTGCATCCCGAAACTAAATTGCCTAGATATGTTTCAGTTGGCCGGTAGTGTTGGGATTTAACAAATACCTGGTTCTGTAGCTATTTAAAAGGACTATCGAAAGGTAAAAACCCGAAGTCAATAGATATTAATATTGACCAAACCATCCCTGAGGGGTGGTACAGGGATTTTTTCAAAAAAAACTTTTTTCTCAGAATTATCCACAACTTATGTAAAGTGACTCAGTTTTTAACGCTGATTCCGAATCTGATATTAGTTTTGAACAAAATCGCAGCTTTCTAACAAAACATCGCCTGAAAATGCACAAAACTGCATCCAGAAACCAAATGCCTAGATATGTCTGAGATGATCAGTAGTTTTGGAGTTTCCCAAAAAGGTTTACCAAGATACTTCATCCGTGCATACATTCTACAATGACTGATTTGTCACATTCACTTATTGAAGTACACATAACTCTCGGACATAAGTCCGAAGTTTTCACATTTATTTTTTTTTCTTTTTAATGTACTTCATTTGTATCTATTAGAAACGTTTTGGTTTGTGGTAATGATATTGATATAAATCATTTCTTTCGAATCTTATCAGTAAGTTTTCATTATATTCTTCGACAGAGAAAAAAGGAACATGTTACCATTTTATATAGAATGGTTCATTGGATTTGCCGATCAATTTTCTCACATTAAAAGATCATAAACTTCAAATAATTGATGGTTAGATTGAACTCGGTTTTTGTTTCTATTTCAATCTAACCTATTAATTGATTTTTTAGGTTGTGTTTTTCTTTCATCGAATTGTCGACATGTTTTAGAAGATTTTATTTTACAGAAAAAAATTCATCTTAATATTGATCGTAAGTATTAACTAGAGAATCTATTCGTATCTGATACAGATTTAACTTGTATTACATGTATATTCTAAAGTCGTTGAGTTATACATTTCTCATTTAGATATTCCAATTGTTGATTTGTACGCTCAAAATGATGGTAATTCCATTTCGAACATTCCAAATGAAATCATTAAGTCATCACTTGAAAATCTTACAACGAATGAAGAATCTCTAAATAAACTACAAAAACCTACTCATCTTCGTATTTTAATATGTTTCATGTGTGGAAGTGAAACAAATGATGTTGAACTATTTTGTTCTCAATTATCTTCACGTTTTTCTTTCATGATTAACAATCAATCATCCCTAGTACTCAATGTTTGTCTTGGTCGATTGAATCAAAAAGTAATAAGACGAGAGAAAAACATTTGTTAAATTAATTTTTAAATTAAAATTTAGATTGAATTCATTCCGATTTCATTTCATTCGTTATTTGCAATTAAATTAATCGATTTCGATGGATTTATTTTATTCTACGATCAAGATCGAAAAGCAGCCATCAATACGATGATGTAAGTGAATAAAGAACAAGATACAATTCTATCATAAGACATTACCAATGTCATGTACGATGTTTGAGAATTTTATTTTTGAAATAAAACGTTAAGAACAAAATCGTATAGTTCTTGAAATAGTAAAGAAATTCATATATTTTATTTGACATTAACTAAAGCTTTTGTTCATAACAGATCCCTACGGCATATCTTGCTTTATTTTTCATTCAGAAATTTATTAGTATATATGCATAGGAAAGGTCATCCTTCCTACAATGTCTGTAAAGATGAAGTAACCGATGGGATGAAGAAAAATCTTCACGAGGAGATTTTTCTTCATCTCATATCGTATGCAATCAATCGGAATAGATCAGAAAAAAAAAATCGTTTCATTGAATGATTTATTACCACTGAAGACAATCTGGTCGTTTTAAAATACTCGAGAACTCAACGGATAAAACGATCATTTCGTATAGATCTACGAGTGAATAGTTTATCGAACTTTCGACTTTCCAAATATTATTTTCCATATCCATCACTAACAGAATTCACCTTTTTTTATCATGAAGAAAATTGTTAAATTCTTCATTTAGATACATGGAAAAATATATCTCAATGAAATTGAAAGATGAATTAAAAGAAAAAAATAATGATAATGGAAATACAAACGGAACAAATATAGCATGTCCACCTATTTATATTCTATCGTGTTTAAAAGAACCATCGCTATCGAAAACAAGAAATTATGTCAATGATATTCTACACACCGATTATTGTGTTCAATGTCATAGTGGAACGATTAAAAATTTTGTTGAATGTAAACAAATTCTTTTCTTTGTCATTTAGGAGTTACTTAAATACATAGTTTTTCTCTTAATTAGCACAACTAGTAACTTTTCTCAATCAATGTTCGACTAGCAAATATGGAAATACCATCGATGGTAATCAGTATCAAACAGAAGAACTTCTTGCTGGTGTTACATCGTATTTCAAGTAAATCAAATGATTTTTATTAGCTTTAGAAAAAAAAATACTAGAATTGTTTGTGTTTATTAAATGATTATAGTCGTACTTGTCATTCGTCTATCAATGATTTAGTAAAACATAATCTTGAACGTACACATGAACCAATAATTAATAATGATCAAATGGTTTCACTAACTTTAACCAATCGATCTAATGAAGATTCACCTAAACATCATCATTCACTATCAACACCAACAAATCCTGAGCAAAGTAAAAGAAAATATCTGATAATATACGATCTCTAATGAGTATTAGAAAATTTTGAATTTACAAAGTTTTCTTAAGAATATACATTAGATTTTAATATAACATTTGTGATATACGTTTCGAAGAAATAGATTGGATATGTTGTTATTTTTTAATTTTAAATAAATAGCTTTTTCTTATCAATCCAACCCTTATTTGTCCCATTCAACGAATGGTACTGAATCAACAATTGTTCCGACCACGCCAGTCGATCCACCTGCACCTAATCTTTGTTTCGTATCATCGACAAGTTCATTATCTGAATATCAACGTCATTATTTTCAAAAATCAACTAGTATGCGCTTCGCTAAACTTATCGAACATCCAAGTAAGTCATAGTAGATATTTATTATTTTCATATCGATTAGATGTAGATCCTAGTTTGAATTCTAATTAATTGAATCAAATCATTCGATAGGCTAACCTAAAGCATCATTATCTATTTATTCTAGTTAATTATTTAACATTTCATGGTAACGTAGATATATTCGTGCTTGTAACTTTATTGCTTATTGTTCTTTTTTATTTCTATTTATGAACTGTATCCGAAAACAATCTTTTCTCTTTCACACACACACACACACATATATTACATTTTCGCTCATATTTTTATGATAAAAATCGATAAAAAAAAGATGTCTTCGTAGACCACAGTTGCTAGTTCTTCTATCATATTCATTTTTCATCATAGGAATTTCTTTTTTCTTTTTTTCGTTATAGCTAACATAGGCAATTATGAATCATCGTTCAACAATGGAGTGGTACGTAATTACAATAGAAGAAGAATTTCTTAACAATAAATCAATGTATATGTTTCTAGTCGTCATCGACACGTCAAAAACTGCCAGGAGTTGACGAAATAAAATTTCACTATTATAAACATCGAACTGCTGCTCATGTTAAAGTTCCATTAGCAACGCCAGAAATAATTGAATTAAATGAAGTAGCACCTTTTTCTATTCAAGACTATATTGAAACGTCGTCTTCAATCACAAATAATGATAAAAGTGATGTAATCAACAATTCATCATCATCATCTATAATTCAGAATAGCACTGTCGATGAATCGATTACGGATTCATCAAAGCAAACACGAGGTACGAATCAACTTTCTTCTTTCATTGACAATACAATACAAAATTTCTGCCATCGTTTTTATTTAGCAACTGATTCATCCGTTGATAGTTCAAGTGATGAACATCTACGAACATCATCGACAGTTGTGCAACATGTTGTTGTTTTACAACGAAAAGTATCTGATAGAAAAATAAAACGTATACGAGCTAAACAAAATGATGTCACATGTTCAGCATCGAGTAGTGAAGTTTTGAAGAAACGTAATAGAATTTAGTTTTTTTTTATTTTTCAATTTTGTATTTGAATACAATTAATAATATCGTTTAGTTGGATCTGATGATGATATTTTAAATGAAGATGATAAATCCAATCAGAAAAAGAAACGACGACCAAGTTTCAAACGACGAAAGAAGACGATTTGTGATCAAACACAAACTGATTCAGGCATTGATTCTAGAATGGGTATATAATTTTACTCAAAGAATTGTCTAACAAGTTGGAAGAATTACTATTATTAAAAACGAAAAAAAGATTCCTTGAGATTGACATAGCACTATTTATGTAGACTTAAATTTTACGATCATAGATGACATAGTATTGTTACTATCAACAATTGATTTCTATAGACTTCTTTTTCTTACTGATGAAAACGAAAGAATTCATTCTGAAAAATGATTTTTATTTAGATTCAAAAGATTCAAACCGTGTTAATAATACTCCCGAACCGTCAACAAGTATTGTCATATCAAATGAAGAAGATTCAAGTGTTGGTGATTGTACAAAAGACAGCAAAGTAAAATCAAAAACGATACTTACTCATGTATTTTCTTCTTGTCTTTCTATTGAAGAATGCATCCATCGAAGAACTTGAAGAACGGCCAACAGCTAATTGGATTCGTCGTCAATTACACTATTTTGCTCAAGCTCGACGTGAAGTAAGAATTTTATTGCGTCTTACTGAATGAATACGTTTGTTTGTTACTCTAGAAAAATGAAATAAAATCTCGTTCTCCTGCTTTAACGACAGCTTGTCAATCTCCTCTATCTAAAGGAACAATAATCTCAAATCCTTCTCAAACAAGTCAAATCGCTGCTCCATTTTCATCTCTTGAAAATTCTCATCAACATGTTCCAATACGTTTAAAGCTCAGTCGTTGTATACTATCGAATGAAACAGGCATACCATTATTCATCGAAAAATGTATTCTATTCATTGAACAACATGGTTTAACCATTGAAGGACTTTATCGAATATCTGGATTTAAAACTCAAGTGGAATTAATTATCAATAAACTCAACGAAGATCCAACTTGTGATCTTAATTCATTAGAAGTGCCAGCAAGTGCTGTTGCAACAGCATTTAAAGATATGATGAGAAAATTAGATGAACCAATATTATCCTTAGAACAGTTCGATCAATGTCAATTACTAACAAGTAACAAGAAGAATAATATAAAATGTTCTTTTTTAATTTAATTTTTGTTTTTCATCGAAATTTATTTCTATATTAGTTGATCAATTACGTGAACAAAATTTCGTTCCGTTACAAAAAGCATTGTTACGTACAAATGATCTCAAATATCGAACAAATAAATTTATTTTCAAACATCTACATTTGTAAGTTAATTTAATTCATGTTTCAATGATTTAAAGGAGAAAAATGACTTGTAGTGTTTCACAACATGCTACATTAACTCATATGGATTCATCGAATTTAGCTGTTTTATGGTGGCCTAATTTGTTTCAACCTCAATTTCATGATTTACGTACAGCTGAACAAATTTGTCAAAAAGCAAAACCATTGATTCAAGCAATTATTGATAATTATCCGATTATTTTCACATCTGATGAAATCAAAGAAAAGATTTGATGAAATATTTCTGTATTGGTTGGTATTTTCTTCTTCTAGTCAACAACGGGTGCTTCCGTGTTGTGATTTTTGTTCTTCAATTGAGAATTCTTGTACCTATGTGTATTCGCTAGTCGTTAACTTCTCTCTATTCCATGCAAATAAATTGAAAATTTTGTTTCGCGCTGTTTCTCTTCTGTTTTTTTTTGTATTTAGAACAGTAGCTTTTCTTTTGTTTTTGTCTCTATGTCTATTTTGTATATGTCTTTGGATTTTATTTCAACAGTATGAAAAGGTTCAATGTGAGTGTGGGAGGATATTAACGTCAGAGTTTCAATGAAAGATGAGTCTGTATGTTTGTATGTATGTTATATATATATATATATAGATATGTGAATGTGTTTTTCGTTTTTCTGGTTGTTGTCTATTTTCAATGTATTGTTTTCCTTTTTTTTCGTATAAAATTGAACCGAATATAAACAACTATAGTTGTATATAATTAACTGCAAAACCGCATACTGTTCGTTTTTAAATATATCGAAAAGACAGGTGTACGCCAATTGGATTTAATAGAGAGCTATACGGAAGTAAGCTGAACAATTAGCAATACAATATCTCTTTAAATCTCGATAGAATTTGAAGGGGTGTGGAAAGGGAACGCCTCATCTATGTCAATGGCTCTTTAGTTTCACTAAATATCTGTCTGTTGACATGGCATGCAATGAATATCCTTTGCCATGTGCTTATTACACATAGTAAGAAAAAAAACAGAAAATACACTAACTCGAAGTACGAATAAAAAATAATCAAAGTATGTTTAACTGAAACATTACGCCTAACTGTTAATTTTAGCTTCCCTAACAAATATTTTAAACAATACTTCGCAGCATGAAAATCTCGCTCTTTCTCCCTACTACAATCACGTACAAGTTCAGAATAAATTTTCCATTAACATAGTTTATTCTCTCTTTCAGTAGATTCTATTCGCGACACAGAAGTCTTCATCAATATGAATCTCGTTATTCTTCTAAAGGGATAAGACTTTTTGTATGCACCATTAAAATTTAAATCCTTAGTTCATATCGCCGTATACGGCGTAAATTTAACAAAATCTGAATTAAAATAGGAAGCAGCGTTTTCATCTCAATGGTTGTATATTGATAAAATCACATATGGTGTGAGTTTGCTTCGTATTGCACACAAAATAAGAAATAAAAGCACACTATTAAAAGAAAGAAAATTATGCAAGCCAACTGCTGGCATGTATCATTGGTTAATCAAGACAACCAATGGTTGAAGTATTTTCTCTACACTGTCCCTTGTTTTTTTCCTGAATTAATCACTTTCAATGCACTAATCAATGAGAAGGTGAAGACTACGGAAATTCATTATGATTTTCTTTGCGCAAGTCGGAAATTTCCTGTTCACAGATCTCGTATTAGATCGTGTTTTCGCATTTATCGAGTTCGACCTGTGAGAAGCCTTCTCTGCTCATATGAAAATTGAAGGGAATCTGGATAATGTCGATTGTCTCGTTGGATGGGACTGTTCCACTGGACCCTAGTCTTAGTGCAGTACATGAACTTTTTTCTATATACTGCCAGAAACGAAGTATTTTTTCGCTATGTCACAAGGCAATGCATAACTTGCAAAACCTAAACTGATGCGGTATTTTGAACGAATCGTAAAACAGATATACTTACACGTTGACACCTAACAACGTGACAATAGAAAACATCTTGTCTATCGATTGATTTCTAAATGAATAAATTATTCGATGATTCTCTTTTCAACAAATAAAATTAGATTAATGTAAAACTACTGCACTTTCTATCTTGTTAAAAATTAAACACGTTCTGAGAATCAGCCTTTCGATTTGGCAAAATATTCTTGAATAAATATGAATACTCCTCTGGCAATGTTTTGTAAAGAAAAAAATAAAAGTTCTCTTTGAAAAATCTTGCATACATTTTCCGGATATTTTTTATAACTCTTAAGAAGGTTTTTCTATGGTAAGAAATTTATTTTCCAATGTGCATAAGAGATTCCTTCTTTCTTTCAACTTGATTGAAACATGAAATACCCGTACCTTACGAATTTTAGAGTAATTTATACTGACATTGATATATTTGAGAGTGTATTGTTGTGAGCAAAAGAGCAGAAAACAGTTTATCAATGATTTTAGAAATCGAAGAATGTTTTTCAACGATGGCCAACTTAAATCAATTCAAATCATGAATTAAATGTGCTCTGCTGATTTTTGTTGATAAAAATATTTCAGAATGCAAGACCTTGCATTTATTTGACAAGTCCTTTAGAAGAAAACTTGGAAAAAAACAAGTTTTCATAATAACTACCAGTGCAGAAACTTGATTGATTTAATTAAGAAATTATTATTAATCGAAAAACGAAAAGTTGAATTTCTATAGATTATACTTAATAATCAGAAGAGGTGAAGTGGATATTTTTCATCTGTTTTCTTAATCATTTTAAGCAAAAATTTACTGATTTCAAGTGAAATCAGTTAAGTCTACATCGAAGTTACTGCATCATGCGCTATTAGTGGTATTAGAAATTCATTAATTTTATTATGCTATGAAATAATACTTTGAATTGACGAATACCGTCGTATTTTAATGATATTATTGCTCATGTACTACCGTATTCGGAAAGAGTATGTCATCTCAGATGCACTGCGGTATTAGTGCCTGCAGCATTACAAGAACATACGATCTATTTACGCGTCTCAATGGTGTGATTAAATTAACATATACACACGGTAAAGCTACCCAGATCGTACAGAACTGTCCGTAAACGAATACCGAGCGGCATATTCATGGCATTTCATAGACTTTGGTTTACAGAACACTTACGAAGCTTTTACCGAAGAGCGCTGAATGATATGTAAGCAAGACCGTATACGGTCTTTTTTCTAACCTTTTCGCCCAAAATATCTCCTAAGTATCCATATACTTTCTCACGTTCGGTAATGAAGACTGCAAGCGACTCGGGATGCCACAGCAATAGTGTTCATCAGGGAGGTTCTTCAGACTACAACGTAAACGGGACGTAATCATCCCGTTTCTAGGCCTTAATCGTTCTATTTTGTCTCTACACACTCCATGTGATACTTAGTTTAGTTGTGCAGGAATGTTTGAAGACGGAGAGGTTATGGTGCCCTAGTGTTTTCGTTATAACTCTGTTAATTTTAAATGTAACTTTACGACGCCCTGGAGTATCGCTGCAGAGTATCCCAACTGATATTTCCTAAAAAAACATGTTGACATCCCGACATCTGACTCATGTTAGCGATAGAAAACGTGGTAGGCAACGATTATCAGCCTTGCCCCATAGCTTCAAAACACGGTGTCCTTTTAAAGTTGTATCTTTGTCGTAAAACGCTTCCTATTGGTGCACGATGGTCGTATAACGCTTGAACTCCGTAATTTCAAACTTCAGATAATTTATCTTTCTAAAAGCGGTCCTTTAATGAGCACACCGTAACGCATCGTATTCGATCAATATACGGTCCGTTTACGATACGGATATAATACTGTCCATATTCCTGCGCCAGATAATACGGCCGTATTGATCGACCTGAGTACGATGAAAATATAAAGAAGCATATCACTCGACATGATTACTTCTTGTTGGCTAAAGCAGTCCTTTTACTTCGAATTACATACGTATTTATATTATATTCATTATGAACAATAGTTGACTCTATAGAACCTGCGCATGTTTCTGCCGATTGTACTAGACTTATTCTTGAATAATGAATTGTTTGTAGTTTTGTCTAGCTACTCCACTGATGAATCTTAATGCGCTCGTGTTTCATGACGATGACGTACGTATGCATAATCAGCTGCACGCCATTGCATATTGAGCGGGGCACACCGAAAGATTGCAGAGGATCAACAAGCACGGTTTTCAATGCATCGAGACTCGATCAATTCAAAAAAGAATGAAACCAAAAACGAAAAGTTAAATTTCCACAGACGAAATAAAGATCAATTGAAGAATCAACACAATTCTGCAAACATTTTGTACCCTATTGTACTGCTCATTATAAATAAAATGAGTATTATATCATCGAATTTCAATTTGTTTTACTCTTTTTGTTGAATAATGTAACTCAAAAAATTCTTAAATACGTTGCTATAGATATATTGTGATTCTCTGTTAGAAATTATGTTTAAATGAGATAAAACCCACATCTACACTAATGAACAATTCATTTTTATACCGGTAGGAGTCATTATTAAAATACGAAAACAGCATTAACATCAGCAAAAGAAATGCAAATACATACGATTTACAACAATTATAGTTATGTTTATAGTTCCTGTTTTTATAAAAAGTGTTTATATTAGTTTATGTTGTAAGAGAATACGGAAGGAATACTTTCTTATGTAGTATTTGCCTATTTTGACTCTATTTATGTGAATTGCAATGAGTGAAATCAGTGGTGCAAAAACTCGATGTGATTAAATTTTACATAAGTCATCAAGGCAGCAGAGAAAAGAAAAAGATAAAAAAGTGCTCCAAGTCTCAAGAAACAAATTCGATTGCACGAGCCATCTACTGAATTTCCTTTTTATATTAAAGAGAAAGTAGGTGAACCGTGGGCTTCTATTTCGTGGTTGAGTTTAAAGCGAAATATATTAGTATTCGTTCATAGTCTTTTCGCAAAAACAAACAATTCCCTCAAAGAAAGACACTACTGAAGTGTATTAATCGAATCTATTAAAACAAGAAAGAAAAAAAAAGTTGGAAAAGACTTGAATAAGTACTTTTGAAAAATATATCAATTTTTATATAATTTCTTCAACTAAAGTACCTACTTTAGGTCAAAATAATCTCGAATATTCGAAAATTCTTCTTAACATGAACACTTTGAAGATATAAGAACACTCTGCGTTTATTCATAATTTTAGAGAATGAATTCTTCAAGCTCTACATCATCATCATCTTTGTCGTTATCATCAACCAATTGTCGTGGTTATGAGTAACATAAGATTAGATGCCTGTGAAAATTCAAGAATGAACCAAGAGTACCAACGATAAATAGACTCAATAACGAGAAGATAGAAGATCCACAACAGTTGTACGAACAACAACATCATCGTCAACATTTCGTTTTACTTTGATAATGTCCGTACAAATTGGAAGAAATATCAGATGAATGAAAACGAAAACGTGTAACAAAATATATTATTTTTTATCCTTGTGCTGCATTTTATTAATTCAATATTTTACTAAATTTCCATGTGAGTCAATTTTTAATTTCAAAACCTACAGTGAGTTATGAATATCTCTGGTGTAACTCACTTGAGATATCAGATTATTAAAATTTTTGAGCAGGTTTAAATTCGAATGAACACGATCTTTTTAACATACAAAGTGATCATTCTGAGTCAAAACACGGCTGTTCACAAAGTGGTAACAGATATTTATATTTATTTATTGTCGATACTATATTTTAATTTTTCTTTGATAAAATTCTATGGTGCAAAAGCAATATTGTTTCATTGCTAATTAATTCGAAAAGAATGGAGAGAAAAACTGAAGAAGAGAGCAGTGAGGATTCCGTAAAAGATATATCATTATAATGCTTCATTTACTGCAGCTCTGTAGGTTAATTGTGTATCGTAACCTTTTTTGCCGTTTCGCTGATTAACACCATTGTCAACGGTCACAATTCATAGGTTCATGATTTTTTATGTCGAACTATACGCACACATACACTGAAACATGTTCATTGTCTTACAAGATCGAAAATCATATTATTGTGTTTTTTTTCATTATATCTTGCCTCGTACTGTTTTACAATTGGGAATCTATACAGCTACGAATTCGTCCCGATTATCGTTTCAGTGAATCTTTTGAGATTTATCTTAGATACAGGGATGATTGAATCTCAGGGGTTGAATAGTGATTAAATGACAGATGGCGCGAGTTCGCTTCGTATTGCACACAGAATAAGAAATAAAAGCACACTATTGAATAAAAACAAATTATGCAATCCTGCTTTGCATTCAATCCAACTGTTGGCACGTATCATTGGTTAATCCAGACAACCAATGGTTGAAGCATTTTCTTTTATTAGTTGTCTTCAGGATGTCATTTAAAACTTAACTGCATACTATCCCTTGTTTTATCCTAAATTGATCATTTTCAATGCACTAATTATATTTGCATCATGATTTTGCTTTTCTCGATTCGTTGAAATACTCCTTATTTTAAAGATCAAATTTTTAATCGTATTGATTTACTGTACTGCATTGATGATAAAAATGAATTTTTTTTAATATAAGGCAAATTTGGCATTATATAACTTTGCCTTGTCGATAAGCCATGGCTTCATTTTATTTATTTCGATGCCTTTCAGATTACAATTAATTTCTAAAAAGGAATTACAATGTGAAGCAGTATTATTTTTGTAATTTTAGATAAGTCAACGGAATGGATTTCCGATAATATTTTAAAAACTTAAGTGAGTTAAATTTTATTCTTGTTTTGCAGAAAAACCATTTACTGCTATGTGTGAGAAGGAGTAGATAGAAAAGAATCGAGCGCTTTACCCTAAAAATACAAGAGATACAATGGGAATGCATTTTTCGCGATGGAATTTGGTTTCTTTGCATACCAAGTGTCCTCGACAATAAAAAAAGACAAAGTTCGTTAGGTCTTTCCAATTCTAATCTTCCTAGCTACTGTATATATTCTTACATCGGAATATATTTAAGATGTGAAACAGTAACTGTCTATCAGTAAAAGACAAATAATTACAATGTCGAGTATAGTTAAGAGTAGAAACGACGGTACATAAGCGAGAGTCTAGTGCCGCTACTATTGATGTTGCATTTCTTTTCCTTCTTAGTCACGCAGAGCTCATCGAGGAAGATTAAAAAATGACGTGTCAAAATCGAAAGGTCCAAAGGTATGTATTTTATGAGGAACTCCGAGATACGAAAGTAATAGAAACAATGCAGTTGAAACATAATCTATCGTACACATTTCGAAGAACTCTAGATGATAATAACATAGTACGAGTAGTCCACGCTTGATATTCGTTGGTTTCTACGTAAGAATTTTTATGTGACCCAAATATTTCGTATCTTATTTACCTACAACCGAGAGCATTCTACTAAAAGAGAACATATGCGCGTGAATCATATTCATATCCATGGCTTCTTTCACAGTAGATGCTTTAATGATAAGAGCGAAAGGTTAGTTTAAGTAAATAATGGTCACAAGCTAGATAATGTACAGTGAACGACACATGAAATAAGAGTCTCACTGCTCTTTCGATTTACTAGATAAATCCAAGTAAAAGCATTACGTTTTAAGATGATAAAACGACAATATTGATATATATATATATATATATAATGATGAAAACAGATAAATTTCTACCCACAGTAGTTAAATCAACTAATGAATCATATAAAAATAGCAGCATATATGTTAATTGTTATAGTTCTCCATATCATGTTTGGCATGTTGACTTTAGTTGTCCCTGCAAGGCCATGAATATGTTGTCAGTAGCTTGGTGACAATTAAAAATTGCATTCTCCTAAATAGTTATTTCGTCATTTACTATATTCTGATGTTTTAAAACAGACTTTTTATTTATCTTCATCTGAGTTAGATTTAACGATGTGAATCTTTCTTGTTTCTATTCATTTTTCCAATATGAAAACTCGATCCATCTTGAGTTTTAAAAAAATTCAGGTAATTTTATTGACTTGTACGAGACAGATCATGAGAATATCGAACAACCGTCAGATAGGCCGTAACATGATTTTTTTTAATGTCCCATCCTTTTATTTCATTCGATTCTACGTGAAAAGCTAGGGTGACGAAATCTGTTTTAGACCTTTAAACCTCACATTCACAGAGTTACAGAAATTTCAACAAGAGGACCACACAAAACCAAAAATAACTCCATGTACACTATGAAGCTTGAAAAAGGTTTCGAATTTCACAACGGAGTCAAAATCTTACAAAAAATGATTTATAAACATTTGACAATGCTTTTAAAACTCTCTTGATATTTACATGAAATCTTTTCGAAAACTTTGAATTCGACTTGAAAACGGTTTCCTATGGTAATGATTTGTCTTTTACTATACAAGAACATAGCCTCAATATGGAAGGATGAGAAACACATAATTAAGCAAAAATCAATACGACGGTTTTGGATTCGATATGTTGAATATTTATTCAAAGGATTGTTTGGCATATGTATCTAGATGTTACAAAACTCTGTACAGTTGTTTTGCTGAATGATTTCTAGGTTATACATCGTTGTAGAAGATTCTACTAGATCGATATATTATCAAGATAGGATTCAGCTGATATTCTTTCTTTGACATCGAAGGAACTTGATTGAATAAAATAATAAGATCTGATCGACTGAAATATTGACAATAGATACACCGAATTCAATTTCTACAGATAAAACAATAACGTATGAGATAAACGATAGATGTAAGCTGCGTCCCTTGAATTTAGGACTTCTATGAGTGCAGCACTTTTTATGTTAATGTGCAAGATTATTTTCATTTTCTAGAACTAGTATGGCTTGCAGTTGCTGTGGCACTCCGGGTCGAACTTCAAAAGGCTGCTCGTGCCAAGGTGGGAAAAGTCACATCTGTAAAAATTCTCCAAGCTCACCGCACCAAGAATATGTGTGTGCAGAAGAATCATCAGTTAATATAACCACACTTGAGGCAATTGTTCCTACCAGTAAAATTAGTCCACCACTACCACCAGTTATTGACATATGGTCAATAGCAGTAATCAACACCGATGCATCAAATCGAAAAGATGTAGTCAGTTCTCAATCGGCACTTATCAGAAACATGTCAAATTATATTTCGAATCAACATGGAGGTTTGCAATATCCAGCTATATTGTGCATAGAAGAGTGGTCGTCGTTAAAAGCAGCAAAATTACTTTTACAGGAAATTAATAGAATCAATGGTAAACCTCGATATGAGCAGGTGGTCACTCGTCTTTGTAACCGTGAATATATATCGGTTTTATGGGACATAAACCTGTGGAAAAACGTGAATATCATCAACAACAATAGTGGAAATGACTTTGTTGTTAGTGAAGAAGGTCGTTACATGGCTATTCGTCTTCAAAGTATCGGACAAAACCCGTTGGATATTCTTTTCTTTTCAGTTCATTTACCACGTAGAAAAAAGCGAGAACTAGCCGCTACTTTACTTAAAGAAGCTATCGGAGCCCTGATGAAAACCAACAAGGTCCAATCTGTTGTCATTGCTGGAGATTTCAATATTCGATTTGATACAAAAACTCATGATTTTTTTCCTTTATTTAAAGCATTATTTTACGACCGAGCAACAACAGAAAAAGGAAGTCGCATTGACAACGTACTAGTAAACTGTCATTTATATCCATACTTAAAAGATTATCTGAGTGATATTCATAGCAATTGTAAGCTATTTTCTCATTATCCATTACATGTTCACCGAACGCAGTTACCGCTGGTATCATCGTGATTAGCCTTTTTTATTATTTTCTTTCAAATAAAGATTCATAAAACTATCACGACGTTTCTTTCTAGTCACTCGGCAGAATCTCACTCTGACGAGGTTCATTCGTGAGTCCTAATGACTTCATATTCGAGTATGTGTGGTGTTTGTGCTTTTACTGCTATCCCCGTGAATCTAAAATTTTCATCCATATACGTGCAAGTATTTATTAGTTCTTCAAGAGTACCATTAAGGGGAGAGGGATTACCATTAAGTTAATGGGTAACGGGTGACATTAGCCATTAATTGTCAGAGTAACTTGTTAAGCTGACGAATTTTGACTACAGGTCGATCAATAATTGTCATTACATTATTTAATTAGGTTACACGTTACTTGGTAATTGCTCACTCTTCAATTCAAAAATTAATCTATTGAAATGTCACCCGGAAAAGTAACGCATAACATCCAGCCTTGAGTAGCATCATAATAGGGGTACACTTCTTGAATATCCTGATGACAACCCGATAATGATGGCTTCGACAGTCAGCCTTGATATACTGTAGATACGATAACGTCAGTAATTCTTAATCCAGCATTATCAGCACTTTCAATTGCTCTGAGTGTGGGTTTGGCTATTTTTTACTACACCCACACCCACACCCTATGATTAAAGGCGATGCGGACAGTTGAAGAAGGATGAGGAGAAGACTTTTACTCAGTTACCCTCATCTTTACCTTTATAAAACATCGTGCACATCCAAGCGAATAAAACAAGTTTTGGAAGTAACGGCTACATGATCCGATGCGAAATTATCATACATACTTCGAAAATTGTTTAAAATAGATCAGAGTCTATTACCTATATAGAAATTCTCAGCTTTCACCTATTTTCATTTTGCATTGTTCTTTCTAAAGATTATTTTTAGGGTTTATTCACATGTCCAGATCAAAGCAGTTTTGCGAGAAAGTGTCAGCCGAGTAATTGCCCGACGAGCAACTATCATAAACCCAATCTTCACATATTACAACTAAAAATTCCTCAAAAATATCTAGAAGACTAAAAGTGAACTATCATCATTCGTTTTGGTGATGTTTTCTTGTTTTCTATTAGAAACTGTGCTCATAGGGACTAGAGTTCATTTGTCTGGATCGTCTCAAAAGTGAATAGTCATTCTGAATGTTAATTTGTTTAAAATGATTAATGTAGTTCTATTTTGAGAAAAGCTGTACCATTATTTTCACTATTGTCTAATACTTTTTTGCTTGTTAATATAAATGGTTTGTACGAAGGTAGTACATTTTTCATTTTATCAATGGGCATGAAGGTTTCTGTTGATGGATTGTAGCACTCAGTAGTATTTGTAATATTATACTTATCACTGACTCCACCAGTAACTAATACGTTTCCATTAATTAATACTGATGCTGTGTGAAAAAATCGTCCAAAATGCATGCTACTATCGGTTGTCCATATTCTTGTTGATGGCTCGTACAATTCAGTAGTGTTTAGAGGACCAACACGAGCATCCTCTCCACCAGTAACTAACACGTTTCCATTTGCTAATACTGATGCCGTATGTGATACTCGTTCATAATTCATTCTACCAGTCATTGTCCAAGTTTCTGTTGATGGATCGTATAATTCAGCAGTGTTTGGAGGACCAGCATCATCACCCCCGGTAACTAACACTTGTCCATTTGTTAATACCGTTGCTGCATGGAAATATCGTCCATGACTCATATTAGCAGTGAGCGTCCACGTTTCTGTTGACGGGTCATATAATTCAGCAGTATCTGTTTCATGGTAATGTCTTAATCCACCAGTAATTAACACTTTTCCATTTGATAATACGGATGCTGTGTGCCCAGATCGTGAAACATGTAAATCACCAGTAGTTGTCCAAAGTCCTGTTGCTGGATCATATAATTCAGTACTATTTATATCAGGAGTCATCCCCTCGCCACCCACAACTAATACTTTTCCATTTAGTAGTGTGGATGATGTGTGCTGCGCTCGTCTATGATTCATGCTACCAATTCTTGTCCAAGTTCCTGCTAATGGATCATACAACTCAGCAGTACTTGCAATACCAGCACCACTACTAATTCCACCCGTAACTAACACTCTTCCATCTAATAATACAGATACTGCGTGCAAAAATCGTGCATCATTCATACTATTAGCAGTTGTCCACGTTCCTGACGATGGATCATACAATTCAGTACTATTTAGAATACCACGGTCATTAGCTCCACCAATCATTAAAACTTTTCCATTTGTTAGTACGGTTGATATCGATTCATGTCGTTCGATATGCATACTACTAGTATCAGACCATCCTAAACAGAAATAATTATATGTATTCTTTTTAAATAGACCGTGCCCAGATTCAACAAACAGACAGTTTAGTTCAATCTTCTATAATCATAAAAGATCTCATTTACTTTTTTATCAGACATATCCCTGTCTTCCTAGATTGTTATGATGATAGTGTGATATAAAAAGAAGTATAAAGTGAACGAAAGTGGTTACTATTTGAAATTAATAATTGTATGCATTGTTTATATACAAAATGTTGTTTTTCTCATTTGTATGATCCTCATCCTCAAGAGAGAACGAGGTTAAAAGGCGTTATGCAAAGGCTTACCTGACTGCTGAATTATCGGAGAAGTTGCAACGGTGATGATATGTGTTTTTTCAAACTTTTTCGATGTAACAAGGGCGAATATTAATACCACAACGAGAGTAACTATAAAATTTATTAAAATAATAGAAAGAATGAAAAATAACTGCAGTTTAACAACGATATCATCATCAAGGCTTGGATTTGATGTGTATCTTATCCTACTCTAGGCCTTCGTAACGATAGTATGGTAAAGTGTTGAAAAACGTTTGAGTATCGTTGCATCCTTAGTATGTTGTATAATTTCCTGTTATATACTTACTGGACATATGTTTGTAATACATACTATGTTTTACACGAAAATTGAATTGAAAAAGAACAAACTGCTGATCGAGACTATAGTACGTTATATTTTTGAATCACTCAGAGGAGTAACAAAGGTAAGCAATATTATCTCTTGAATAAAAGACACTGTCATACTCTTATCTTTATAGAATGAATTTCGCCTGTCACTATGAAAGCTTAAAAGGTGAGCATCATTCAATCAGAAAGAGAATACCAATAGTTATATCACTAATATCGGTAGAACCTATACAAGTAAACAATAATGATGATCATAAATTGTTTGGTTATTTCATACTAAAAACGTTATGACTTGCGATTGAGGGTGTGGGTTTGGCGTGTCTGCTGGTGCGTGCAGGGGTGTCAGGGGGGGGGAGGAGTGCGTGAATGTGTAGCCTTCCACTTAGGTTTGGTTTCGCACACGAGAGTTAGGTTACGGTGCCCATATAGGCTCCCACGTAGGTATGGGTTCGTGTGCGTGCTTGTGTACATATGCTGCAGTTTTGGATATGGGATTCCGTGTGCATGCATGTGGGGGTGAGAGTACCAGTGGGGTACTCACAGAAAGTTATACAAGACACCCTGTTACGAACTGACTTACACAATGAGCGACGTACTCTCACGCCCTTCTACAGCCACACCAACATCCACACATCATCCTACATATCCACATTCAAAGACCACACGGGCAAAAATACAACTGCACGAACACCCACACACATACCCAAATATATATGGCTGAAATTGCGTCTGACCTTGTTTTCGGTATTTCAAATGTAATCGTTTCTGCGATTCGTTCATGATTTGTCACCGATTCATCGTGGATTTTTCGTTTTAAATTGATAACAATATCAGTCTCATTTCTAGAAAACATTTTGGATTGTATCTCAGTAGTTTGAGAAGGATCGCATTTTCTTTCCTCATTCATTACCATAATTTCTTGTACGATTGTTTCTTCCAATCTGTCGAGAGTTCCTACAAAATTCATTAGTCGATCAATAGTATTGTCAGATAATATCTGTTTTGTTGAAATTTCATAAAATATGTAGGCAATCATTCGATCTGTCAGTAGTACTGTAATGTAATTATGCATCGTAAAACCACTTGCTTACAGGTCTTACAAAGTTTGCTGGTAAGTATAGATCTTTATCTTTTCTTTTTAATGCTTGGCCACTATTGACTCTTTCACAGAGATGTACAGAGAATGGGTGTCTTGGGTTTTGGGTAAGAGACAGCGGAAACATTCATACACACACCAACACCCACACCCTCAATAAACTAAACTCGATACCTGACGGAAATCTTTGCTTTTTCTAATAAACTTATCCGAGTATTTTGAATTTTGTCATATTGTACCCCTGTGTTGATTTCGATTGTTCTTTTTTTGGAATATTTATGGGATTAAGTAATCTTTCTTATACTTTTATGCGTTTATCCCTGTGCTTTTCTTTTTAAGACGACAAATTTATCTATCTTTTATATAAGAGAAGAATGGTGCGTTGTTTGATTGTTAATAGTTCCCCAGTTGGTGTTTTTTGTGTTATTAATCGAATTTTTTTTGTGTATATATGAAAAAGAATAAACGACGACACATAGTTTTGATTAATAAAATGCACAGTTAATACTTTTATGTGGTAGGAAAAAAATGAAGGAATGCGGTGAGCAGTAGTTCACAATGAGACAATTTTCGTACTAAGTGTACTAAATGAAGTGTTGATAGATTCGCGTGAATTTCTGGAAATATTTTTACTACACTTTATGTGATCGCTTCTAGACTGTATTTGGATGAATAATGAGCATGGAAAATGCGGACTGGTCGTTCAAAAAGCTCACAAAAAAATGGCTGATTGTACTTTTGACACATTTTTATGAAACATGTCCAAATTTCGTGAATTCTAAACTCCAGAAGAAACAGAACTCATAGTTAATAGCAAGTATACTGTTATGTCGTATCGATACAGAATTATAAGTGAATGAGAATCACTTCGCATTCATGGAATTCTAATAGCTCGAGTATCTGGGGTTATTTTTGCTACTTTATTCATCCTCTCTTATTGCCATACACACACCCTTACATTCGTCTTCTATTCCATTTATTTATTCGTTTCTTCTCGAAAGCGTTGAGTTGTATTTTTTGTTGCTTTTCTGCTGAAAGCCGAAGCAGGAGAGAAACTAAGTAAACTTGACAGGGACTCCATATGAAAGAAAAAAATGAAAAATTGTACATGTAACATGAATTTTACGAATTCTCCTTCTTATTGCATTCATCACATTACATGTTTTTCAATCCTTTGTGCAAGTATTGATATGCACAAAATTTGCTTCAGTGCAACATACCTTTCGACAACACATTACACTCATGTCTGAAAAAGTGCCAGCATCTCTTCTTGAGTTACCTGTTGAGATTGTCTACAGGATTTTCGACAATCTGAATGATTTTACACTTTTATGTTCAACTCGTAACGTATGCTCACGGCTGAACTTGATTTGTGATACATATCATCGATATCAGGTAAAAACAATTTATCTTAGGTGTCGTATTTGTTATTTTCAAAAAAAATCAAATTTGTTGACAATACATTACCAAAGCTGAGTTTTACTTCAGAATTATCAACAGTTATATAATTCGGATAGTTTCTACAGATTTTGTAGCATTTTGCTGCCACGTTTTTGAGAAAATTTAATTCTTTTTTATTGCCCTAGCATTGTTATAGCAAAGAATACCTCAAATGAATTTGAAAAGATAATATTCTTTGTTTCATTAAATAGGATGAATTAATATACAAAGCTCTTTGTCGAATGCCCTTAGAACACATTTTTATGATGAATATATATATATGTGATAATTTTCACTGATATAATAAACAAACACAAGAACATTTGCTGAAGTTCGATTCAGCCTCTACTAGTGAACTATCTCAGTTTTTCTATGACAATTCCCAAGAGCTTTGTTCGTTTCACCAACAAAAATAACATCATGCTCCTCTCCCTGTTGCTTATTTAACGCGAGATGTGAATGGCTTTCGGAAAAAATCTCATACTCTGCTATTCATTATTCTGGATTCTAAATCAATCGGTTTTCTTCTTGAAAATACCAATATCTAAACTAATAACAAATAATTTCATGCCAGACATGTTTACTCACAGTGAATTTAGACCATTGAGAAGTCCAAAACTGAGTACACCTGGAAAAATATTCTTGCATATTCACCCATTCGCAACATGGTTCTCTATTTCCTCTTTCTCTTTCATATATCACACGACCAATCAAAATAGAGATCAGCGAGTGCAAAAAAATATGGAACTGAGACATTCTTTAACGGTAACTAATGAACTATTTAATTACAATGCAGCTTTAAGCCGAAATGACTGATAGTCACCATAGTGGTATACGTAGCCTATGTTTCACGCTAGTATATACAAAAGAGGTTAGAAATGAATAAAAAGATTACCAACATAGTATTTGAGAGGAGTCTAAAGCAATGCACATCTAGTCATTCTCATATGGTTTCCGCATTCGAAAATCGTTTATCCATTGGAAACATAGAATCCTTATCTTATCAGAAATAAATAAATCTTTTCGTCTATATTAGTAGGCGTGAACAAAGAAGTTTTATGAAGTTTTTGTAGTCGCCTTCTTTTAGTACTTTTAAAAGTGTCGATACAAGTTTAGAATTTTTGAAAGTCAAAATCCCGTCATAATGTGCTTGGCTGAATTTTAGTCACATAAAGGTCAATCATAAAAAAACATATTTTATATCTTACAGTACAAATAGTGGTGTAACCAGGGTATGACGGTGCCCTACCGCTGAGGTTCTTTGTCATACTATCGATTATTTCAAAAACACTGATTTTTTAATAATAATAGAAGCGATAAAACACGGGTAGTTTAGATTGTCTTCTACCTCATCCTTCGTTGATATTGACATTAAGTTATGTTGTCGACTGGATACAACGTTGATTATTGGTTATTTCTCAAAATAGATTACTCTCTGTTGTTACTGTAATAGTTGATGGATTATTAAGATACTGGTAACTTGAATTTCAAGTAAAATTTTTCTCCCTTTTTACATCATTTGATAGAGCAAGATCTGCTGGTCATGAAGCTCTAAGTTTTAGCCTTAGTAGATGCTTTCTTACGAACGAAATGCAAAATGCTCTGAAGATTACGTTTTCCAATAAAGAACTATTTTACAAAATGGGCAAACGGTTTTGCTTTATTGTTTCGCTCAATTTTTTGAAGCTTATTTTTCCAGATTCAACATCGAAAACTGAGTAGAACTATGTTGTAAACTATCTTATACACCCGACACGTTATTGACGATGAGGCTTGAAATTACATAGAGTGTACTATGCATAAATCGTTTTTGTAAATCTATCTGGCTTTTCTACGTAGATGATGGATTGAAATATTTTGTCTCATTCTATTCATCATACCACTCCGCATCATGAAATCAATCGTGTTTTTCGTTTCTATCTCAGTGTTCAGTAAACCCAGTCTTTTTGGATTTTAGGCTTAAAAAAACAAAATTCAAATCGCATATCATCCATCTCTACATAAAAAGCTATTTCCATGCAAGAATATTAGCATATTCATAATGACCTCATAAAAAATTCAATCGAACGATGCCGCGTGCTTTGGTGAATAGAATGAAATATATAATTTTTCATTCCATTGCCTACATAGGAAAATCAGATAGATTTACAACATCGATTTATGCGTAGTGTACTCAATGTAATTTCAAAATCCTATCATCAATAACGTTTTTGGTGCATAAGATATTTCACAGCGTATTTCTGCTTAGTTTTTAATGCTACATCTGAAAAAATTACTTTCAAAGATTCAACAAAGGAATAAAGCGAAAAGCTTGTTAGCGCAGCTACTTTGTAGCTGAAATGTGGAACTCACGTATTCCGCAACAAAAGAACACGTTATGCACTAGTAATTCGTTTTTGTAATAAAGTATGTTATAAACTATTCAACGGGTGAAAAATACCGGTCAAGTCTGATTGCGCTTATTGACGGTGGTCAATATAATCAAAGAGGTATCAAAAAGCTTTTTCAAAATTTTTTTTAATTAAGCCAGATTCTTCTGGGTTTATAGAGTACGCATAACTATACATAATCGTCATTAGCCTAGAAATAGAAAATTGACGTAATGTTTCAGAAAACAACAGTTTTCCTTAATGAAAGAAATTAAGTAAAGAAAATCTAGTAGATATGTTCGATATTACAGTTGTTTATTTTATCTGGATTATTCTAAA
Source organism: Rotaria macrura (assembly GCA_900239685.1). Lineage (NCBI taxonomy): Eukaryota > Metazoa > Rotifera > Eurotatoria > Philodinida > Philodinidae > Rotaria > Rotaria macrura. The sequence goes on from OENT01001625.1 coordinate 32,193, forward strand.
AGATCATTATAAAAATGAATATCAACTGAATTAAAACATTTTTTCAAAAATTTGTAATCGACTCATATTGAAATACAACGAAATGCTGTACTAAGGACGCAGCATCATTATAAAAATGGCAATAGTCGCATTTTTACACGAACGATATGAAAACACAATACATTAGTAATACATCGTCTACATACGTAACACCCGAGAACTCTTATTGAGGCTAAATTTTACTAATGAAGCATACTCATATAAACTTTCACTACGAACATGATCTTGTCGTCCATCTGTAAAATGATTATCTCATTTCAATTTCTCTAGCAATAATCGTGCAAAATGAAAACGTCAAAAATAACTTAGTGTATTATAGTTACTGGTTTAAGATAATCGATCGGCATGAAAACAGTCTTTTTTATTTCGTATTTTTTCCGAATAGAATTTTCATAGTAGCGCTCTATTTTTCAGTGGCACTTTTTTTACAATTCGCTAACTATCATTCTTTTAATTTTTAATTTTTTTTCGCATCATTTTTTTCTTTCAATACGAATTTATGAACATTATTATCATCGAATGAATCACCAAACTCTGTCTGCTATCTCTATGCGTTAAATTTACAGCATTGATCAATGATCTATTAGATACGTCGATGAACTTGCGCACAAAATCATACATTTTTTGCAATTAAAAGACGATACGAACATTTATATCAAAGCATTTTGACTTGCTAGTTTTTTACAGAGTTAGTTTTTCAAATACAAAAAATTAATTTTTTGCGCTCGTTGATGTCTGTAATGGGGGATGTCTGTAATGGGAGTGGAGCCGCAAAAACTTCACCTTAAAACTTTCATTCACAATTTTCTTCGAAAATATATGCGAGTTCCACAAAAGTATTATACATTTTGTACCATAAATGTTTTTGGAAAACGAAATCTTCGGAGTATTTTCGATTTTCGACAGGAATAAAACAATTTACTAAGGTTCAAAAGCAGATTTTCATGATCAGCAGATTGTCCTCCTCTATCAAATAATGTAGAAAGTGAGAAAAAGATTTGCTTGAATTTCGAAGTGTCTACTTCTTACGTAACCAATGATTTCTTGTTCTACTTATGACCATGATCCCACAATGAAACTACATAAAAAATACCGTGATACTGGTGATGAATGATTTTTGTGATTTGCAAAAAATAGCAGCATTCTGTTAATGTAAAATCTTGCGCTTTTCAATTTTCTCTTAATAAATCAGGTAAGCACCCTGTTGCATCCTTTTACCATGGAAAAGAAACATTACCCAGTATCGAAAATATGTTGTGCGAAATAGAAAAGATGCCGCTCTAACACGCGAGAAAGCCTCGTCACACTACTAGATACATGTAAAAATATTCTACATCTCGCATCAATAAATAGTATGAGTTCAAGAATAAAGTCCAAAAAATGCCGCTATACATCTAGCAGAGTCAATTACATTGAATACATCCCAAAAATGGTAAGTAGAATGTTTTCAAGTAAGTCCATTAAACAATGTTTCACTCATTTTCGTGAAAGCACTAGCCCCCATAGGAAATTTTCTGAACCGAAAGCTGAGCCACTGAGTGACTGATCCTAAAATCTAATCACCACATTGTAGTTAATCTTGCCAAATTCACAATAGTCTTTTTATTCGCATAGTGGATATTAGCTTGACCTTCAATTTTCAGAGCAATTAAATTTTCAGAAGTGACCCTATCACTCTGTCACTCCGAGGACCTCTCCGTGTACCCTACTAAAATAACCTCCTTCTTGTGTACTTTTCCACTATTCTTCTATCAGTTTGCCTGTTTTATGGTTGATTTTCACAAAGCACATTCGACGTTCAGTATTTCAGATAATAAAGCTAACCTCCTTCCAAATGATTCTTCTATAAAAATACTTTAATTTGCCTCACTGAAAAATTCAACATCTTTCGATAGATGAACTACACAATGCACGTCAACAGTATTCCCAAATCTCACACCGCAAAACTAACATACACTATGTTGCCCCACCTGATAATAATAGCCATATTCAGCTAGCTCAAAGAAATTAATCGATACGTATCATTCTCGTACAAGCCTTTAATAAAATTCCTTCTGAAACTTTTCCAAGAATAACCTTTCCACCTTATTAAATACGATTTTCGACACGGGAATCATGTACAAAATTCAAACTCCATCAACAGCTCTTTCTAAAGAAACACAACCCTGATCTCTTAAAACCAAGACTATTATATAAAAGACTATCCGGCATAACAAATGCACGTCAATAACATGACCAACAACTTTATTTTTATTCATTCAATAACTCTTCCGGCTTTCCAAAATCCAAAAGTTTACATCATTCATTGTGTTCTCAACGACAGCATTTCACATAATACTATCAACATCAGAACTTATCTCTACAGACACTCACCACACTCGATCAACAACGAAATGCAATCACAGACAAGGAAGCACAACATCTCGCTAACGCATTAAAATATAACACCGTCAGTCTCTTTCTACCCTCATCTGTATCATACAAACACCCACACATTTTCATACAGACACTCACCAGACTGAATATCCGATACAATTACATCGGGGCCGACGGAGCAGAACATCTGGCTGACGCATTGAAACATAACACCGTGAGCCTAATTATCTCATCATCCGTATATTCAAAACATCAACACTTTATCATACAGACACTCACCACACTAGATCTCAGCAATAATGAAATCAGAGCCGAGGGTGCACAACATCTCGCTGACGCATTAAAACAAAATACTGTGAGTCTCATTCAACCCTTATCGGTCTCACACCAACATCCACACATTATCATACAGACACTCACCACACTAGATCTCAGCAATAATGAAATCGCAGCCGAGGGAGCACAACATCTGGCTGACGCCATAAAAAATAACACCGTGAGTCTCATTCTAACTTAATCTCTCCTGTACAAACATCCACCCATTTTCATGCAGTCACTCACCACACTTTATCTCACCTATAATGGAATCCAAAACCAGGGAGCACAAGATTTGGCTGATGCATTAAAATATAACACAGTGAGTCTCATTCTATCATCATCTGTATCATACAAACATTCACACTTTTCATACAGACACTCACCACACTAAATCTCAGCAATAATGAAATCAGAGCCGAGGGAGTCCAATACCTGGCTGAAGCATTAAAACACAATACCGTGAGTCACAGTCTATCTTTATCTGTATCATATAAACACGCAAACGTTTTCACAAGGCACTCAGCACACTAAATATCAGGAATAATGAAATTGGAAACGAGGGTGCACAAAATCTGGCTGACGCATTAAAACATAATACCGTGATTGTCATTCTATCGTCATCTTTATCGTACAAACATCCACTCTTTCCGCACAGACACTCACCACAATAGATCTCGCTGATAATGGAATCGAAGCCAAGGGAGCACAACATTTGGTTGACGCATTTAAATATAATACAGTGAGTCTCAATGCATCTTCAGATGTATAATACGAATATCCATACTTTGGCATACAGACACTCACTAGCCTAGATCTTGGTTTATATAAAATGAAGAACGAACTTTATACATGTTTGGACGAATTCATTGAACGAAATAAGGAATGCGCCAAGTCTTGAACACATCGAGAAAAATATTCTGAATGGATTCATAAACGTGCTTCATGTGTGTTCCGTTCTCATTTTTAGTGAAATATTTTTATACTTAGGGCATACCAATAATGCTTATTTTTCAGGACGAAACTTCTCAAGAAAGGTTAATCAAGTTTTTATTACATCAAATGTTCGAAGTAGTTCCCATGGTTATTCACACACAATTTCATTCGCTCAAGCCACTTATCAAAAGTTTTTCTATAGTGGTCTTTTGTGAAACACGAACTAAAAGATGTGTTGAAGTGTTTAGGGTAGAAATTTTGCGCCCCCGACNCCCCCCCCCCCCCCCCCCCCCCCCCCCATCACAGACCGTTACCGACAGGTGTTTCCCCCATTAGAGGCCTTTAAGAAGAGGATTGAAGACTGAGACCGAAGTGATAGAAGTCCCTTAAGTGAGTCACTGAACGTTATCGATTTACGATACAGGGTTAGTCAATATATGTGGGTAATTTCTGGTGAAAATATGTTAGCTGCTTCTTTATTGCAACTCTACTGGCTCCTTAAGAAATGATGTGGAAATAGCAGGTAGCGCCCATGATGAAAAGGAAGATTTCTGTGCCTGTTAAAAGCAGTTGAATCATGTTTCACTTTTTTAATCCCGTAAGGGATTACGCTAACAGCTTTTTTAATTAAATGCATGACTTCGGCTGCGGTGCGATGCAATGATTCGGAGTCGTTTTTATCTGCTAGATGTTGCTTGATCAATTCGAATAACCAAATCAAACAATGCGAGGTCCGGAGACAACGGCGGGTGTGGTCGTGGGGGTCTGCTAAGCTTTGGTCGAAAGTAAAAATGTCGAATGGACAAATGTCGAAACTAGAGGCGCCACGTACCATATCACCCACATCTTATGTGCCGCCTCTACTTTCGAGATTTGTCCATTCGACATTTTTACTTTCGACCAAAGATGGGTGCCCCGGTGTGGGTGTGCTTGTGCGTGTCCGTGTGGGTGTTGGTGGGGCTGCGGCTGCGGCTGCTGGTAGGGGTGGGGGTGTGGGTGTGGATGTGGGTGTGTAGGTTTTGTTGGTTGTAGGTGTGGGTGTGGGTGTTGGTGTGTGGATGTTGGCGTGTAGGTTTGGTTGGTTGTAGTTGTTCGTGTGGGTGTGGGTGTGGGTCTTATTTCTTCTAAATTGGCACCCACGCTCACACCCACCATAAGGAATATGATCTTGTTTATTAAGATGTTACATGTTTGTTTCGAATCATTTTACATGTGCATTCAAGTTATATTGATTAGGGTCGAAGTGATTCGGATTTGATTTACTACCCATTGGCTTATTTTCTACATAGTCATCAAGAACTTGTTAATTAACGATACAAGAAGTTCATTCCATGAATCTTGTGAAGCACAATGCGATTAATGTATTCATTATTTTTTCAAGGTTTTCTCTTCAAGCAAATCAAAACTTTAAATACAGAAAATCTCCGCTGACGATGCTTTATTCAAGCATCGTCCGAAAGTTTGCCTTTATCATGAAATGAATAAATACGATTTTGGGGTGAAACTGTGGTCGTTGGAGTGATCAAAGAGGCATCAGACATCATCCTTAGAATATTATTTTATTCAAAAGAAAGGAGAGACGTGCTATTTTATCATTTTCGTTCGTCTAAATTTAAGATATAACTGTTCATAAAACCGAAGGTTCACGGGGAAAGTTCAATGAGCCATTGCTTTTTGTTAGCGTCGAACGTACATGATCGTATATAAAAAGCAAAATTGATTGGTAGCAATGTTTCTTCTTCATTAGGATAGTCCGAGTATGGTGAGACGTCGGTTCCTTTCAAGGTACTGATACTAATCAGAAAAAGAACGTTACTGAATTGTTCAGCCATTTTCCGATTTCGGTTTGTTGATGTAAATGGTGGAAACGTGAGACTCGCACCCAAATTATCCTGATATTTGGCGATCAAATTGTCTGATAATTTAGCTTCTTGATAGACGGTCATCTTCTTGTAATCCCTGTTAGACTTTAGCATAGCAAGAAGGGAAGTAAGAGGATCGAACGTTATAATTTTTCTTTTCCACACGTCTTCAAGCTGTTTATCACCAACCAGTCTCATGTATTCATTCATTTTCTGATACAAAAATGATTACATTGTATAAACATGAGAGCAACATTGCCATATTTTACTTTTAAGAGTTTATCTGCTATCCATTCTGCCTCCTTTTATTTGCTAACCAGTTTTCTTTCAATGACAATACCTTCGACCACTTTGTCAATTAATATTTTGACATTATTTACACCTTTCAGACTGCTGCCCAAGCAGACAAACATTTGGAAAAACGCGTTTTTAAACACTCAATCTGGAACGCCAATTGTGAGTCATTAATGCTCATTTATAAAACGCAAGAAACGCGTTTTTTACTCAGAATTTTC
>OENT01001626.1:6349-38229 GCA_900239685.1 Rotaria macrura
TGAATATATTATTAAGACATCGTTTAGTGTAATATTTTCATGTGATTAAATTTTCTTCCAAGAAGATTTGAAATAATATTTTCAGATCACATATAGTTTTCTTCAATCTTTGTGCTACACGCATTACGTAACAGACTATTACTAACGGAAAATGATACCCAATATCCTACATATTATGTAATATCCATTTCAGTATCATATAGGAAAATATACTTTTAGTTTCTTCTGTAAATATCTAACCATGCTAACTTTTAGAGTTAAATAGGATGCATAATAAAACGTGGATAAATAAAACAAATTTATTAGGTCGTCAACAATAATAATTTAAAGTGCCGCATGAATTCAGAATTCGCTCGTCACTAATGTAACGTCTTTTGAAGGTTTGCCATTATCTTCTTCAAGAATGTCAGTTTGATGCATTTCAATCGACATTTGAATGCGTATAAGTGTCAGTGTAAATATTAAAAAAGTTGATGCTGTAAAACATAATCCAGTGATTTTCAAATGCAACAGAAATCTATCTCTGACTGCATATCGAGAGAAATATTGCATGATAAAAACTTGCTCGACCAAACCCTGTGAGTTGGGATTTCGAATTTACATGAAATTATTTATCTAAAAACGACCATCAATTGGTTGTTGTTTAAGTAAACCGTGTAGTCCATCTATTATGTTGAAAAAGTGACTATGCTGGCCGATAACAGTGAATTAGTCCATTTTCGACAACTAAATTGTTTGACCGAAAAATACCTTGTCACATACTATTGTTTAAAATTTTTTTACACCCAACGAGTTTATACATAAATTCACACATAAGCACCTGAGTCGGTAGCCATCTTGATTGGTAACCGTGTGGGGTTGGTAACTAAGTCAGTTGAACCTTTCTATTGTTTGGAAATAGATTCTTCCAGATAAGTTTTTGTGATTCTTCCATTCATTCATACACGCAAACAACACCCATACACATACGCACCCAGACCTATCCACACACACCTTCATTTAGCGCGGTATCTGTATCCAAGCATGTAAAAAGATTCAACTGACTGAGTAGCCAACTCACATGGTTACCAACCCAGATGGTCAGTAACTCAGTTACTTATCTGTGAGTTTGTTTATAAATTGGTTAGTTTTAAAAGAAATTTTACATATATAATGAATATAATGTGACCTGATGTTTTTCGGTAAAAATATGTAGTCGGTGAAAATAACGTTCGGGAAAAATGGAAGTTACTAATATTACCATGCAGAATCCGCATTTTCCGTATACATATAGTTATGTACCGATTGCAAATACAACACGAATTACGGTCGCTCTCCGTGCAGATCATTATTATATGGGCCTTGATTACGTAACTGAATAAAGCACTACAGCATCTGTCACTGAGGCACTTCTCAATGGTGATTTCGAGACAGACACGACAGACTAAATGTCATTTTGCAATCGCAGTCGTTCACGAGCCACGAGTACAGCGGAAATAGGTAGAATTGCTCAGAATTTTTGTACATATTTTGGTTATTCAGGTACCGATTATGATCTAGATGGATCTAGAGATGCTCCCGATCATTTCATTCAAACATTTTCAACAACAGTTGGTCTTATATACAATAAATCATTTCGGCTATACGATGCAGCCGGTGAAGCAGAAGTTAGTGCTGATGTCCTAATGAGCATCTGATGATGTTGTTACTCACATAGTACACTTAATAGCCAAAAACAAAATGGCACTTATATTTATCTTGTGCTTCCAGCTATTGAAAGGAAAATGTTTGCAAAAATTGGCAACGTAAATCGATACTACGAGATAATATTCCAACCTGATTGCGGATGTGAATCTCAAATATACTCTAAATAATATAAGTATAAAGCCTATAACGCAGTCACAAATTTAAGTGAGGTTAGACAATGTTAACGATGTGGAGCGTGGGTGTATACGCCTGTCTGAAGTGATAAGTCAAATGTTACATCAGCAGGCATGTACTGACACTATAAAAACAAAACATGCAGAATCTGCAAAAGTTCTGACCTTTAACATGGAACCAAGATTCTTTAAGTTGATATAAGAAGCAGATTTCGTGCAGATCCTTTTCTTTTATTTATCAAGAGTGGGTCTATATCAATGCGTTTCCTGCCATCTGTCGATAAATTCCGGTTAATATTCCTAACTCCTTATTTCTAAATACACATACACCCCCTGCATAGATGCTTGCCCATTGCATATATGGTTAACATTGCATATGTAGATTTAAACTCTTATAGCAATCATCCAACATCTGTTCATAAGGCTAGCTGCTCATTTCTGCCTGTAACAATTTATTCCTAAATATAAAACCTCGTTTTTTCTATTCCTAACTATTCCTCATCTCCGTAACAACTTGTCTCTTTATATGAAGAAATAGATTTCAACGTAAAATCTCTGCGTTTAATCGAACGACGGAGTTCTTATGTACGAGACATACAATTATAAAACTCCCATCTGATATTTAGGCACAACTCTAGCACAAATGTTAAAACAATTAATGAAGTTGAGTTAGATGAATGTTAGATCGATGAATATTTAATCCTTTCGTGAATGGAAAAAGTGCGAAGATAGCTTTCGAGTGAGAAATTCTAGTCACTCTACGCTTGGAAAGTATTTTAAATGAAATCATATGAATTACGACATCATTTTCACAGTTTTCAGGGCATCCTGTTGGGTTCGACACTTCTATAAAAATTCCGTAAAGTGGAACGACATCTAAAAGCGGTCCAAAATGTAGCATGTTTTTTTTCAGGGAACAAGAGTCCTTAAATACACTCGTTTTTCTTAGGCGCTGATCTTTCGTCGGGTGACTGGACAATTCGTCGCCGGACAATTCGTCACGGACAATTCGTTGCAGACAATTCGTCGCACAGACTATTGGTCTCGCTGACAATTCGTCGTATAGACAATTCGTCGCATACACAATTACATGTAACACAATTAATGTAGAGGTAGAGAGACAAATTTATTTATAGAATAGTCCTTGTGAGAGTAAGATTAATTTTATTGAGAAATAAAAAATTACAGAAAAAGGAAAGGAAAAATTACAGATAGGCAAAACAAGAAAAATACAAAAAACAGTAAAAATCATTTCTTTAAATTTAAATTTACCTTTGCAATCCCGATTCTGGCATCGAAAAGTCATTTTCACATCAGTTTTTTTTTCTAAAGTATGAATGTAAGCTTCATAAGCAAGCATCGATTTTCCTTTCTCGCTTGAGAATTTCTTGGTTGTACTCGTCCTTCTTCAAACAGTATTATATAATTGTGATATTTTTAAAATAAGTGCCTCGTTTTGCTTTCTAGAATTATTTCATATTTAACATTCAAATTAATTTTTTCCTATTTATTCGAGAATACTATTAGAACCGTGTCTTCTTGATTGCGGGCGGTTTTTTCTTAATTGGAGGGGGAAAATGACCGCAAAGTAGAATCCAGGGGGAGAGAGAAAAATGATCGCAGATTGGAAAATGTTCGTACGATGTAAATAAATGAAAATAGATACAAGGATATTGTGAACGAAGATAACTTTTTGAGAAAGAAATTAACTGACTAGATCTAGTCCAATGATGAATATCATATGTTATCCAGACGATTCTTATGCATGTGGTTATTACTAAAGTGTTTAAAGTGAATAAAAAGAGTAAAATGAATTAAATCAAAATGTCGACACATAGTAACGATAGCTTTTCTAAAACTACCACACAATTCGGCAAGAATGCCATAACGTTTAAAAATTATCATTTTTGTTTGCGGTGAATGAAAAAAATGGAAATCAAGTATGGGTTGGCACTCATAAGTTATGCAACACTACCATAACCATACACGAAGGTTAACTGTTTTCTTTCTTTTCTTCTCATTTATGGTGCTTTTGTTTTCACCAATAAATTAGTATCTTCACTTCATTGTGCGAACATATTCCAGTTAGCGGTCACTTTTGTATCTCCCCCTGGATTCTACTTTGCCGTCACTTTCCCCTCCAATTAAGAAAAAACCGCCCGCAGTCAAGAGGTAGCCATTAGAACATTGATTTATCACTTGATGAGATAACAGAGTTAACAAAATTTACAAGTTTATTCATTAATTGAAACACAGTTTTAGTTAAGCCAATTAACAATAAAAAACATAACATTGTTATAATAATTCACACTATACTCGTTACAAAACATCTGACAATAAATTGTCCACGCAACAAATTGTCCATGCGACGAATTGTCTGGCGACGAATTGTCTGTGCAACGAATTGTCCGCGACGAATTGTCCGGCGACGAATTCACCTAGCACCTTCAAAACATAGTCTTCTATTATGAACCACTTCATAGGACACCATTGCCTATAATACCAAGTTTTTTATGATCCGTGATGCCAAATTCTTGTATCACAAGAAACGAGCTCATTAGTTATCATCAAAATGTATACTACGGTTAAAACATGATTATCTCTTGTGAAACCATGTTTTACGCGTTTCACATGAATAAATAGAATCATCCATTATTCTTCTTGGTTTTTAGATAAAAACTGACTGATTTCCAATTGAGTTCATAGAAGTAAGGTCTTGTCTATGAAATTCAAGTATTCATTTGGCTGCGAAAAAATCAATTCATTTTTTCTACATGAATAAATCACTTCAGCCTTTCTGACGAGAAACCCGTATGACATGTAGAGTTTTTGCACTATTTACTGAAAAACATGTGGGAGATTCTGACTTCTGTCAATCTATCAGTTAAATTCAATAGGTCAAAAACAATGTTTATGAATCCTATCCATTCGATCCAAATGAGTTGAATATAAGATGCTGCAATCATAAGTCGATTGAAACGAAAGCATCTTAATCTAGATGTAATTTGTAGAATTCAATTAACGCCATTTTTTTATTGCAGGATAAGTTATGTTTTTCATCAATTTCACTCTACGATCTTTTCCAATTAATACGACAAAAGTTTTCTAGTGTTGTCTCTGTACGAAAAAAGAATCATTAAAATGACAGTTGTAAAATGATTATTATACTTAATAATAATTCGAAAATATATTGAAAAACACAAGTCGATATCCTAAGTTTATGATACAATGCTTAACAAGAAATGTTACTTCTACTATGTATGGCAAGTGTTTAATGTTGAATCATTATCGGGAAACGTTTGTTTTCTATTTAATTTATGTGCCAATGAATCATGTTTGATTTTGTGTAGTGAATATTGTCTAGTGCCTTATCAATTCCTTACAACACAATCATATAATATATATGAAAATGTTGAGTAAGATCCCAGAATCATTTTATTAAAGGATGACTTTAAAGCTACCTATCCAATAGTTGAGGTCGTTGTTCTGCTAATCGAAATTTTTACATCAATTTGAATGATTTTACAATCAAAAAAATTTTAACAATACTGGTAGCTATGCTTTTTTTAATCTTGGCGAGAAAAAATATACTGTATGTGTTAGATAGATGTTTGCAGAAGTTATAATTATTTTGATCTGTCCAACAGATTTAACTAATGGTTCTTCAAGTATTATGATGAATGGTAGTAAAAGAAAAAGATTGAACTTAAAACTACTAAAACCGATGAACTCATATGAAATCAGTCTTCATTATATTCGCTCTAATGAATGATAAACTTTGAATACTAAAATGTTTTATCAAGAACAGGAATTCCTTTTTTCCTATAAGAACATAAGACAGGAAAAACAACTCTGAATCTGTAGGAAGCGTAGTCGTGATTAGTTCCTGAGTGTGAAAGCTTCTTAAAAACGTTAGCTTCAATTTTTTTTACTAAATCGTTTGACCGATCGAATCATTTTCATGTATAAAGTCTGTGTCATTTTTTTTCTCTCTGCTTTATTTTAAGTGATTCGATGAAATGTAAGCATGATAGAATATGAAAAATATCTTTCTTTTAACAATGAAGCGTATTCATACTGGCTAGACATGTTTACTTCAATTTCAAAGTTCACATGATATCAGTCAACGAATTTTTCGACTCAAAAAAAAAGATATCACGGCCAATCGGCAGTGCAGTTTCAATGAAAAAATTGTCACGTGCTCTCTGAATCTTATTTATAAATCCCCCCCTGTCTCCCGCCAAGTCAGTTTTAAACCTACTTGGAGAAATTTTTCCATTTAAAATCACAAGAAGAATTTTCCTACTATTTTTAATATCAAAGGTAGAAAATGTTTAGCAAAATCTAGAAAAACACTGAGGACCCACCAGTATGCTTTATTGATACAAACAAAATAACTTGTGAATTTGATACGACACTAAAAATAGATATCGAAAGCTTGTTGTTAGTTAATATCCTCTTAGAACAGTGCTGAACTGTAAATAAATAAATGCTGTTCATTTGAAAATTTTCTAATTCAAATCATAATCCCCGTTACATAAAATATTTCTCGTGTCGGCTGCGTGTGACATCATTGCCAAACGAAACTTTTATTGGTTCTCGTTTTTTCAGTTTCTATCAATTACAATCGATTGTAAGTAGCTCCAATGAATCATTGCTACACTGACGTCTTTCGTAAGTAAGATAAGTTTTTTCAAATCAATTTTGGAAATTGATTTCAAAGTCGACGTGTTTCTTATATCAACAGTAAAATATTCTTGTCTAGAAAAAATTCAGAATGATAGATATTTACTCTAGCTGATGCTCATATCAAATGATTCTCACTTGACTTGTTCGACAATAGTGATCTACTGAGTTGTCATCAACATAAGAAATCGTTTGCATTATATAACTTTAGATTTTTCTTTCAAATCATGTGCGGCATTTGTTTTTGTCTTCATACACAGGTATAGTAGAGCAGACTAATTCAGCATGGTTGTGACATCTGAACGATTTCTTCATTCTTTCAAAAGAATACAATATTTAAGTATTCGATTTTGATAATAATTTCTGTCATACGAATATTATTTGATAAATATTCTTTCATGGCTACATTAAAACAACGCATGAGATTATGAGAATAAAACGTTCTATTTCATTTCCAACAAACCAAACATTTTCAAGCATGTTAACGTTTTCATGCCTGAGTAATCCATTTTATTTCTAGAATTCTATAATATAAACTGTGAAAATTCTGAAATATTTATCATTACATTTCATTTTAGTCAACACCCATTTCTATTGATTACACACCATTAAATGCACGTGGTCCTGATTTTCAAAATCAATATGGACCAATATCCCTTACATCGAATCTGTGTGTTACATTTGTTACTAGTGTACTTGCTCTTCGAGGTTATAAACAACAGCAACCATTTATTGATGACGATGGGAACATACTTTTATACAATGGAGAAATCTATGAAGGACCATTACAAGTTTGATGATGTCATAATTATCTCTAAGAAAAAAAAATAGGATTTTGATTTTTCTTTGTCAAGATAAAACCAGATGATAATGATGGAATGCTTCTATGTCAACATTTAAAACAATGCTCGAATGATATTGATATTTGTAATCTAATATCGACATTAGAAGGATGTTTTGCATTTATCTATTTTCAAGTATGCAATTAAGCGATGAATAAATAATCATAATATTCAGTTAATAAACAATCATTCTATTTAGTTTAGAAGAAAACCAACAGCTTATACTATGGACGAGATCGACTAGGACGTCGAAGTTTACTATGTTCGACAGACATCGATTCTAACTCAAATATAAAAATGATTGTGTGTTCTGTACGAATTCATCTTCTAGTTCAGTATCTTCTTTTTTTGTAGCATACATTGTATTTATTTGTCTACGTTTTAGTCGTACATAGAACTTGATTCAAATATTCTTCATAAACTAACAGTGGCACAAACTGATCATACGTGTAAAATTGATTTGATACCATATAGAAAGCATTCAATAGATGTGGTTTCCCTTCAACCACCAACTATGCTACTAACTGAACTTGAGTCTGATTCAACATTTCAACATATATCAAAGACATTTCTGAACCAATTGGAAACAGCTATTCAACGACGTCTTATCAATTTACCGTCACTATGCCGACAATGTAAACGATTAGTTGATAGAGATCTTCGTCCGGCACATGGTTGTCGACATGCTAAATTAGCAATACTTTTCTCCGGTGGCATCGATTCGAGTGTACTTGCAGCATTGGCTGATCGAATTTTACCTATTAGTGAACCTATAGATCTACTTAATGTTGCTTTCTTCTCAGATGTATTTAAACCGCCAGCTGATCGACAAACAGGTGATTTTCTTCATTGAATACGGCATAGCTAGTTGATTTTGTTTTCCCATCTGCAGATCTATGACTAGATAAAAACGCCCATGTACATCAGCACAAGCGTCTTCTACGATCAGATTCGATACTATCATGTCACGGACTGATCCCAGTCTTTTGAATACGATGAAAATTCATATTCATTTAAAGATTTGTGTCCTAGTGTCTTTCATCTAGTGTAGAACTTCACGCTGTAAATCTGCAATCTGACATAATCGATGTGTAAAAAATACTCGTTTATCTATCTGTTTCGAGTAATTTCATAATATTGCTATCAACTTCTTTCTTGTATTCCTCTGTCATTGACTTCATTTACAAGAAATAGAAAATAATCTGACGTAGTTTACATGTTTTAAAATCCTTGGTAAATTGGTCTGTCTAGCGCACAAATTTACTTATTGTAGCATAATCTAGTTGAATAAACAAAAGAAAATGATTCACATATTCATCAATAGTGCGAATGAAAGCAACACATTCATTTGAGCTCTCTTGGCATGATACCAAGGACCTCTTGAATACAAAATGAAATTGTTAGAAAAACTGATTCATTTACTTAGTTCCCTGTGATGTATAACCGATAACAGCCTATGGGTTGAAATTATAGAATGAGGTTGAATACTTACACTCACAAACGAAAATAGAGATAAACCATTTGTAAAAGCAAGTTTTGAAATTAATGGATATTGCACACGAAAAAATATCTTCGATATTTGGATTAGTTCATCCTCTGGCTTCAGAGTACCTGCATCTCATGCAGAAAAATTAGAAATGAACCACTTTTAGAGCAGAAAAAAGCATTCTCTTCAATATTTATAATTAAAATTCTTTTGATTACAATTAATTTCCAAGCTCTAGTCGTATCACGTCGATGGAGGTAGTGACACGTATCAAGTTTGATACGATTCTATTCAGATGAACACCGACAAAATCAAATTAAAAAATATATACTAGGCAATATGATTCAATCATGGCGTATCGATATTTAACAATGAGGGACGCATCGACTGTGACGGTTATGCCAACTGTATCTGAATTTTTTATTTGATAACTTTTAGTTCTACACGTTACATTTACTCTATAAAAGTTATCATTGAAAGAGCACATTTTCGAAAATAGATGTTCATCAAATGACGAACTTTTAAGTCTTTGCACAAATGAGTATTTCTAATTGGTGCGAACAAATCATCAAAATGGAAAGGATTTCAATCAACAATTATTTGTCGTTAGTAATGAGAATAATTTTCTTAATCGTATTTAACGATTTTTCTACGATAAAACTAGTTCGTTTTCTATCCAAATAGATCAACACATAATTAATTCATTTAGGTTTACAAGCTTTAACAGAACTCAACCCAGCACGACAATGGAATTTCATAAAAGTAAACTTTTATCTTCATGATTGGTATTGAACTTTATTTTTATTAATGTTATAGATTGATGTTGGTATAAGTGAATTACAGCATTATCGTGAAAACATTATTAAAACTGTTATATATCCGTGCTCAACAGTATTAGATGATAGTATTGGCAGTGCCCTTTGGTTTGCTGCCCGTGGTATTGGAAAACTTCATCATGATAATACACCATATGAAAGTTCAGCCGAAGTAACGAGAAACAATTGTTGATAGATAGTACAGGATATAAGCCATTGAATAGAACAAAATCATTTTCTTCTTCTGAATTCCTTCAATAGACTTTTAAAAAGTCATTCAATAGAAAATATTTCTCTTTAGAAAATTTTCAAGCGTTCCTTTGCAAAAACATTTTTCTCGTTGAAACAATTTTTTGTAAGCATGATCATTTTATAAAGTATTAACAAGGAATATCTTATCGTACAAGACTTTTGTATTACTACTATTCAGTAGTTCAATAAAGTCTAATCCTAAATGCATTGAATTTCACTAGGTGAATTCCAATTCATCATACAGATCAGTGTCGATAATATTGCTAGAAGTTCATGGAAATTCGATTCTCAAGTTCAATTATGACTATTCCAATGAAATTCTTGCTAGTAATCATTGTATTCACAGACAGATTTTTATTGCTCATGAAATATTCGCAAGTTTGTACTCGATAAGATTATTAGTTCTTTGAAACGTTGAACTTTCGAGTAAACTTAATTCGTGCTGAGGAGATATTCTTTCTTGGAAATTTTAATGTTCATATGACATGAATATTTACCAGATCACACTTCGAATGCTCATGAGAGTAAAGGTTGTGCGATATTGTCTATTGTTGCCAAGATGTCTCTGTTGTTAAAAATAGATTAGAAAAGAAGGAAATCCTAGTTTGAATATAGATCATCTCGACGTATTTAAAGAAAAGAATATTCCCATAGAATGTTGAGGTCAATTTCTATTGTCAATTTACAATGGTACGGTATTCACGTTGAAAAAATTGTGGAAATATGCGGCATCAAGCTCTCTATTCATGAATGTGAACTATTTTACTCTTAGGATTGATACTAGCGAGTAAATACATTCATAACTTAATAGATATATATCTATAGAAACTCATAATGAGATGATTGAGTAGTCTTTCTTATTTTGAATTTTTCCATAATTACAATACTCTCTTGACAAAAATATAATTTGAAGGGTTGCTAAAACAAACAATTCTTCATCACATGACTCTAAGAAAGTGTACCCATTTAACCCGAACATGGAAAGGAAGTGTTTTTTTTCAATTTATTATTTGCCGTATGTTAAATATTTATTTTTAATTATTCATTTAAATGAATAGATATTATTATCTGGCTTGGGTGCAGATGAACAATTAGCAGGTTATTCTAGACATCGTACAACATTTCGATCGAGTGGATGGAAAGCACTTGAAAATGAACTTGACATGGAAATGAATCGAATTTCAAAACGAAATTTAGGACGTGATGATCGGTAAAACCTACGAAACATGTAGATCTTCTTCATATATTCATGATATGTCTGTTTTCATTTAGTGTAATAAGTAGTTTAGGTAAAGAAGTTCGTTTTCCATTTCTCGATGAACAACTAGTTGATTACCTTCGTACAATACCTATTTGGTATAAAGCTGATTTACGCTTAGCACGAGGTATTGGTGAAAAATATTTACTTCGATATATTGCTCGTCATCATCTGTCACTTGTGCAAACATCAACATATCCGAAAAGAGCTATACAATTCGGTTCTAGAATTGCTAAACTTGAAAGTAGAAAAGAAAAGGCATCGGATCAATGTTCAAGATTATCAACGATCAATAATAGTACCATTGATGATGAAGAATAATTTCGTTGTTAAAGTTTATTAAAAATAAGAAAAAAAAAACATATTATAAAAGAGTATCACAATAAATTTGTTATATCGATGAAAGATCACTTTTAATTAGTCGATAAAGTAGACTTATGTTAATAATTATCATAGTTAAAAGTCCTGTTTGACCAATAAAAAATATTACTATTGGCACATTGTTGTAGTTATTTATCAACCATATAAACATATATGTAATCACGCCGAAACGGAATACAAAAAATGTTACTAAAATGATATACAACAATGATTATGAGTACTGTAGTTGCTAACCCGAAAGTAAATAAAACATTTATAGGTCTCATAAATAATGCAGAAGCTTTTCAGTATTTTTAATGTCTCGAGGAAAGTATTTTTCAAAACAAAATACAACATAATCAAAACAAGACTAATGACTTGCTAGATAATTAGTATAGAACAAAGAAACCTACGTAGATTGAGAGTATTATTAATAAGAAAAAATTTATTTCGTCGAGATTTGCTCCAGAACAAAAGTAATTGTCGTAGGTGTAAAAATATACTGTTGATTTCAATAAATAAACTTAGAATACAATAGCCAATATATTTTCCGAAATAAACTGAAATACCGAAACATCCAATAACCTAAATAGAATAAATTAGCTATCTATTACTCAAATATAAATGCATTCTTACAACAATATGATGTAGAAGAAATTCAAATGTTTGTCTACTTTGGGATTTTCTTAACATATCGATTGAATCAAAAATAAAATAGCCTAAATAATTTATGTTCAATTTTACAAACAAAAAACAACGAATTGTATAAAAATGATCAAACCAATTTCAAACGAGACAAACACATAAGCATTCGATGTGAACGATGATATAATATCTGTTGTACACATTTTAGGATTTTCTATGAAACTACAAGAAAAATTTCATTACACAATCGACAAGAATTTTAATTGTTAACGAACCAATAAATACTCATAATAGATGAGATAACTGAGTGAATAAAGGACGTTAAGATATTAACTTGCTTCCAATTGTGTCTTTCATCTTTGCATACTACCAATTTCTTTAATAAATGATGTACAGTCGTAAATGTCAATATACTTGTAATAGATCCACGCCAAAAAGAATTCCAATCGTAAAACATCGTTTTAAAGATAAGAAAAAAGTATAATTTCGGTTGTCTCTTTCATATACTTTTGATAAAAGAGCATGTGTCGTTTCTCTTTTATACCAAGATATGCACTTTGTCTGTAGACTATGAAGTCTTATGTAATGGCTAAAATAATAGGTCACGATTTAATATTTGTTTTTCCGGTCAGCTAGACTTTATTGTTTTTTTTTGTAAAAAAAAGCCAAATAAAGAAATAATGCTTGAGAAAAGAAATTGAAGAGAAAAATGACCAATATTGTACATATTGATGATAATAATAGGAATAAACACAGCAACAACAACAACAGAAAAAAGATCGAATATAAGCACTGGCAAACATTCTTTTGCTCGCCAACAAGAAAGAAAAAAACGCGACAAACATGCACAGGAAACATTGAGGAAAAAATATAGATCAATCTTAGAAATCGGGAAACTCTGTATGCTCAATAATACTTTCATGTTCACGTCTATGGATATCACTCAATTGATGCAATGACAATAAAAGGATTTTGAAAGACACATTTATACACAATCATATTTCATTTCTACGCCGTTGTTTCTTTTAATAAGTACAAAAATAAGTGACGAAACGGTGTTTCATTTTTCACTGTAGAACATTTCAATTTTATAGACAAAAAAGAGAGAAAAATGTCATCACACGGACGGAGTTAATTCGCTCGCGTGCTGCATCAATCAGTTTTTTAGTTGTTCTGAAGCATATCCTTCTGTTTATAAACGACAGTGAATAAACAAAGAGAGAGAAAAGTGATGATGAATGC
Source organism: Rotaria macrura (assembly GCA_900239685.1). Taxonomy (NCBI): domain Eukaryota; kingdom Metazoa; phylum Rotifera; class Eurotatoria; order Philodinida; family Philodinidae; genus Rotaria; species Rotaria macrura. Next base: position 19,795 of record OENT01001626.1, read on the forward strand.
GTTCTTAAACGCCGGATGTATGAGGAACGAAAAAAATCGAGACGATCGGAGCAAAGAGAAACGAGAAAATTTAAAGAGATGAATGTGTGCTCTCTCACAGACATGCAATCGAAGTCAAATTCAAAAAGAATTCAAAAAGAAGGAATTTAAAGACCAAAGAGAAAAAATAATTATGAGTGCACAAATATTCAATCGCCGGGATGTTCGGGACATGATCGATTGATTCGAAACCAATTGTCGATACAACTAGAAAAATTTAAATAGATATTTCAGATTATTTTAGAAGAAAAATATAGAGTACTATACACTCTTTGTCATATAAATTTATTGACTAGACAACAAGATCCTATGTTTCATATCTTATAAATGAACAGGCTTCTATGGGATGCAAGAAATTCATCAAGGTCGTATGGATATATCTTCATGGATTGAAAATGTATTTATTGAAATACAAAACTAGTCTGTACACAAATCAAAATAAATATTAACTAGGATTCTTGCATGAAATTAAGTCGATAATGCCAGCACACACCACACCCTCTCAGAAGTACCTATGTATCTCAAGGAATTAAGGGGTTCCAGAATTTCGCCAATAAGACTTTCGCCAATAGGACTTTCGCCATTGGCGAAAGTCCACTGTACTTTCACCAATACATTCGGTGGAGCTTCGCCAATTGGCGAAAGTCCACTGTACTTTCGTCAATACGTTCGGTAGAGTTTCGCCAATTGGCAAAAGTACAGTGATCTTTCAACAATGTCATTGTAAATTAGACGTAGACTAAAAACATTTTTCTCCCCTACATCGGCAAGTGTCAACTATGATGTATATATTCTAGTGACATTAACTTCAGTGCTGACATATACCCTTTATTAATATTTTTGTATAACCACTGAGATAGCCCATCTGACTTTCGCCATTGGCGAAAGTCCACTGTACTTTCGCCAAAACATTCGGTAGAGTTTCGCCATTGGCGAATGTCTTATTGGCGAAAGTCTTATTGGCGAACATTACGCCATCCGGAATTAACACACAATCCAGTATAGATATGTGTGAGTTGGTTCATCTAGTTGATGATTGATGCTGACCTACAATCGAAAGTTCAATCGAACTTCGAGGAATAACTCTGGTGGACGTTGTTTGTCGATAAAAATCCTCTTGTTCCATGAAAGGTGTCGTTAAGACATTTTTCAAATCAAAAATAATAATATTAGTCTGATAATTTTAATGCTAATTATGCGTCATGAAAATTCATAAATAATTCTACATGGGAAAAAAATTTTAACGATATTCTTATCAAGCTATAGTCGTCGAAAGAGAAGTAAATCTTTATTTTAAACAACTCTTCTATTATACTTAAATAAATATCTTATTAGACGCATACACAATATTCAATTTGTCATCTCGTATTCACCTTGTATTGTACAGAGAAAACTTGATTATTACCAGTGCATTAATATTTCAACAGGTAGTGTATTATTCCACGAAACATATACTGATAGATAAATACAGTTACTTTCATAAAGTGAAAATTTCTAGAATTTACGACATATAGACATCTGAGGGACAGAACGAAAAAATCAAAAAACGTTAGTGTCCTATGAATTTCAACATCCGAAAAGAAACTAGCGGAAACAACATTCAATCAAACTTCATTCATTTATGAGTACAAATCATAAAAATGCAACGTGTCGATCTTATGACGTATTGCTTTTATTTTGTTGGTAATAGAATAAATATTTTTCATTTTACGTATTTTATTTTACCTTTTGTGATAAATACATAGGCACGGCAATCGGGCAATTTTTTGTCCCTCTAGTAAATCATCAAGACAAATGACGCATTCACCTTTATTTTCAGTTAATGTATCTTCTAAAAGTAAAGAGAAAAAAGAAAAGAATAATTGATAACTGAATGAAATTGAAAATATTTCTTTCTCATTTTCCACCAACCATTATAATCAATACGTGGTTTGGATAAACACTGAAGAATATGTTTATCAAACGAATCACTTGGAATTGTTTTATTACACACAGGACATGGAACATCACGAAGAGCAATAAGTATACGTTGTAAACGTCGACGAGCTTGTGGTGAATCATCATCTGAACTTTGATCATCCGATTCATGTTCGATTCCAACATAACGCAATAAATTAAAATTAAATGCAGCCGCTGATGCTGGATCGACGTTTGTGGATGTTGTACGATGTCGGTTGTGATTCGATGGGTTACTACGAAATAGTCCATGTGAGTTATGATGACCACTACTTGAACGATGACGATGAGGTTGGGAATGATGATTTGAACTGTTTGAATGTGTACGTGGATGGGATAGATTTGTTGCTGAGCCAGTAGCCGCATTTCGATGTGCAGTTGCCGAGGAGGAGGAAGTTGAAGATGGTGGGGTTGTTAAGCGTCCACCCATTTCTTTTTACAAGTAAAACAATTAATTAAAGTAACCAAGTATATTAGTAAATAAATATATATTAACGAATATTTGACAATGATGCAAGCATAGTCCTCGATGTATCTAAATAGAAATTTAATGATATGAATTCGAATAATAAATGTCACTTCAGAGGAACTGCGAAGAGCTAAATAATCAACAAATAAACATCATACGTCTATCCATTTATTACCTCAAACGAAATGTGTCGACATCTTATTTGATTGACATTGGTGTTTTGATTTATCCAACAAAACTTAGATCGCGCGCTGCCGTCGTCGTCTTCATCATTCACTCAGTGAACCATGCAATACATATGTTAGATAATGACTATACGAGATGAAAATATCATTGATGAACATTAAAAAAACCTCTTTTTTAAAGTAGCTGTGTAAAAATAGTTAAATACAACTAAGAATGTCACCAAAACGAATAAGTAGAACACATGCCTTACAAACTCAGCTTCGACTATATCGTATACAACCTTATCATGCACTATTAATTTTTTCAGTTGGATGCCTATCAACAGTTATAGCATTTTTGATTACATTTTTTGCAAGTACGAATATTATACAGGAATATTTATCTCGTTTGTTTTCACAAAGTCCAGAAAAATTTGCAGTTCAACAGCCACCTTGTTTTTCTGTTGAGCATTATCAATCAATACAGTTTCCTGGAAAAGCACAATCGATTAGAATTGATCAACGTATTCAATATTATGACTTCAATTATCGTAAAGCTGAATCATTAACTTATCAAAGTGTACTATATGATACGGATAAGGAAGTATTATTTCGATTTCCAAAACAAACGGAAATATCAGCTTTATTACTCATATTTCATAGTTGTATACATACAGCTCATGATTGGTTTCATTCCTATGAACAACAACGTATTATTGGTGGTGCTATTGAACTTGGATTTGCTTGTTTAGTATTTCAATCAACAAATACAAGCAATCAGTGTTGGTCAAATAATGCTGACATTTATACGAATAAAGATGTACAAATGGTATTGAGGGGTCTTAAAAGTTTCTACAAACAATATCCGAATATAAGTAAAATAGAAATACTTGTTCCTTATGTTTCATGATGGATCTTTAAAATTTTTCTCCTTTATTTCTTCTATTTTTAAAAGCTCATATCCCACGGTTCACATTTGGTACATCAAGTGGTGGTACATTTTCAAGTATATTTGCTATTAATCAACGCCAAAAGATCCATGGGCAAATTATCTATACTGCAATTATTCACCCGAAAATATTGTATACTCACGTTAAACAGAATAATTATCCACCAACTGTTTGGATACATGTATGTGAATAGTTAAAATAAGAGATGAGAAATCATAGATGTCAGATAGTTGAGTAGGTTCATGTGCGTGGAATTAATCTGAAGTTTTTCAACATTGTTAGTTAATACCAAACGTGTTCGATTGATTTCGTGTTTAAATCAACATGTACCTAGAAGTTTACATAATAGAGGTTAACAATTTCAGATCTAGTTCGAATATGAAGAAATGTTGAAAACATTTTTCGATTTGAACAGATCTGGTCAAGTAATTAGTAGTTTAGTTATTTAAATCGAGTCATGCTAACAGATTTTTGTTAACATTCTTTTGAAAGTAATGGATGTCCGTAAGGCATCTCGATACTTATTTTCAAGGTGGTACATGAATAGATCTAGTAAGAAAAAAACGCTGTTTTACGCTTGGGAAGTGTTTTTTTGCGTGATAAAAAAAATCCTTGCTCTACTTTTCTAAGTGAAACTCGCGCGTTTTCAGTCATTTTCAACTATGAAATTGTTATTCCGAAAAAAAGAATAAAGTTCATTCTGAGAGCTTTGCTTTAGGAAGAAAATTTTGGAAGCAGATCAGTTCCCTGTTTGAGTAACTGTTGGTTCAGATCTCATAAAATAATCTAATTTGTTCGAAAAGTTTTTTCATGCGTTAAATATGAATTTTCAACTAAGTATTATAGTCTATTGCCGTTTATAATCATCAGTGTAGTTGTTGCAATATCTTTACTTGCGTAAACTATTTCTTTGATTTCGTTCATTTGAATCACATATTTATCCACTACTCTTGCATACTCAATTATGATATCCCTATGCTAAAAAAATATCGCTATTTGTTCTTATGCATCACTTTATAAACTCATTTACACTAACGGAAAACTAAGCATTTTTGTATGCTCGTTCATTATCGTATGCTATTTCAAACTGTCGATGATTTCTTTAGATCCTGCTCGTCAACTGTTTATTTATTTGTTAGTAGAGATTTTCAAGAGAAATTTTGTTTTCTTTCAGAACAGTAAGACTGATGTTTATGAGGATGATTTTCTGAGATTAATGGAATAAATTTCTATCAGTCATTTTTTGTTTTGTTTACAATACAATAAAGTCATATGTTTTAATCAAATGTCCTCATAAAATGACAATGGTGAGTTCTAAAAGTTTAATAAAACGAAACTTATCACAATAATCGATTTTCTGTTGTCGACTCAAGAATCATTTCGATTAGTTGATATTATAGATGCAACTTCCTCATAGACATATCTGTTTATGTCAAGCAGTTGCGAAGAACAGTCGTCGCAAACATTAGTATATTATATGTCATGTTTTTACATCGTCTTATATTCAAACTTGTCTATGAAACGCGTATGTCGTCAAGGTTGCCATTTCTGAGAATGATTAATAGTTCTCATGAAATTCATCTTTGGCTACATTCAGTTACTTTAACTCCTACATCGAATGGATTTCTCTTGAGTGTATGTTAAATGACTACACTGAAGACTATTTACTCAATTATTGGATATGCTAGTTGAAGAACCATAAACGATATGACTATACTAATGATAAGATTCGTAGTCTGTTTCCAGTCTATAGTTATACGCCATACTCCAATAGCCCAGTTTTAATTCATTGAAAGGTTTAAGTGTTAATTCCTATGAGCAGTTTCATTCAATGTAAGACAAGATCAATATCATATCGATGAAATAGAATATTACAAGGAAATGTTAGATTGACAAAATTTTCTACGTTCGACAATGTTGCCGATATCGTAAAATATGGCTATACACAGAGAGATGCATCTAGTCCAATTACGAGTTTTCTCATGTGTATATATGTGATTATGTGAATAATCGAAAAGAGAGACATAAAATAATCTTCAAATTTTGAGCGAACGTGAAATACTTTAGCTGAGTATATTTAAAACGTATATTTTATGATTCCTGAATATTGAAAATAATTCTTCTTCTAGATCATTTTCCCATGATTTGGAACCAAGGTAATTGAATTTCTATAAAATAATCATTTTTGCAAGATGACGCAGATATTTATACTACTAGATTATCTTATTAGAATTCTTTCTGAAAGCGGAGAAGAAATATTCAGGTCTCAAAAATGTTTCTATAAAATGTGAAATACAGAAAAACATATGAAAAACTCAGTCAACATTATTACGAATCCTGAACAAAATTCATTGACAGCGTAAATTCTACAACGCTCTGAGAGTCAATTATGTTTCTTGAAAAATGTATTTGTTCACAGGAGATATAATGAAATATCCTATTGAGAGAATATGAACAATATGACTGGAGAAAAAATAAATTTGTTCTATATCAACGCTTGAACTGCAGTTTTAAATTGATCATATAACTTTGAGAATCCCAATAATAGATTATTTTATCTTATGTGCTAGATTTTCCTAAGTTCATTAAGAGATTTCAAAAATATGTACCGAAAAACTTTAACGTGACCTCAAATTTTAGCTAGTACGAGTCGTTTTTATTCTGACCAAGCAGGCAATATCACGAGAGAGTACAAATTTTACATATATTTTCAAGATTATAACTGATCATATAAAAAGAAAACCAGCCGTATCTCATCCAAGTGAAGAGTAGAAAGAGAAAGAATGGAATAAAGAGAAGAAACATGAAACAATAGAATGACAGATGGACAAAACAGTAATCAAGTAAATGTTAGATCATCATAAGTAGGGAAAATTATTCTTTCAGTTGACTTAGTTGCATTAGGCATGACATTGATTATGTAACTTTCTCTCATTCATTTCATATGATACTTCTATATCTTTCAGTAATTCTTTAATAGCTTTGTAGACGGCCAAAAATACGTTTCTTTTAAGTTGAAAGTAACATGGTAATTATCGGGTAGGTATTTTTCTGATCACCAAAAAAGATACAATTGATCACCAAAATGATTTTGTTGCGAAATGATCACCACATAATTAGTGTTTTGATCACCAAATGTGATCAAAGCAGGTGCGAATCAGAGTGAAAGAGTTAAGATAATGTTGAAAATGAGTGTGAGGGTAAGGATGTGGATGAGGATGCATTTCTTGATGAAGAAAATATGAATGTCGCGTAAAAAATTAAAGATTAGGATAAAGTCGTTTAGTCGGTTGTGCAAAATCGAATAAATCAGCACCTTTTCAATCTGATTGAATTTCGACTTCGTCAGTAGTTTTTTTCTCTGGTTTGCAAGTTTTTTTTTCTAATTTATCTTGTTTATGTAATCTTATGAGTTATTATCAATCGTTAGTAAAAAAATAATCGTTTCCAATCTGAATTTTTAACTTTTCTTGACATGGGATGCTCACAGTGGCACCATGCCACTTCAATTTACTTACGTCTTAATTAATTTGGTGATCAAAACACTAATTATGTGGTGATCATTTCGCAACAAACTCATTTTGGTGATCAATTGTATCGTTTTTGGTGATCGTTTCGCAACAAACTCATTTTGGTGATCAAAAGTATATTTTCCCTAATTATCATTCATATTATGAAATGGATAATCTATTGAACCGGCCAAAAGTCTTGATAAGAACATAAAATAAAATTCTTTCTTACATAAATTATTGAAAGTCGATACGTTGGTTTGATTTTGTGTGATGACCGATAAACATCGAATCACAATTGGGACAAATTAGCAAAATTCTTACTTTCATACTTGAGAAGAATTTATCGACGGGGATATGTTCGCGAGACGTGATGGAATAATATCGTATCGACCAAAAGTTCTTCTGTTTCACATGTCCACTAGCTATGTTTTGGTTTATCGACGTTCATTTTTTGGACCTATGTTTTGACAATGCTAGAGCTATCTTCCAAAAAAACACATTGAATACTTTCAGACAAGTATCAGCAAATGAATAATTTACAATAGAATACAATGCTTGATGGATCGATATGAATTAACCTAATAATAAAGCATATATATATATTCTAGAAGGGGAAGATGATCTAAGAATAGAGCAAGACTAAAATATTCGTCTTATTCAATGTAAAGAAAAATCATAACTGTATCATGAGAAAATAATTTTTATGAATTATACCTTGAACTAGCAGTTCAATATGATGTACAGTAGTAAACAACAGCTGTTTTTTCAAGACTTCAAACACTTGGTATTATATTAATGAATTTTATTAAAATGAAAATTTTGCCTAGATATTTTACAAATTCTTAGATCATCAATGTTAACGCATAATTTCTCATTTACGAGAATACATTTTTTTTATTAGATGCTGCGCGATTTAGAATTAGCTTCTGAAGATCGTATAAATACATCGAAAGGAATTCTCATGGAAGAACAGATCCCTTCTCATAATTTGCCAATTGAACCCATACATTTAACATCTACAACATTCCGAGATCGGATTCCGTCGATAAATATGAAAACATCGAGATTTTTATTTACTCAATTAAAAATTAATCACTGGATCAATGACTACGGTTTCTTGAGGTATAATCCACGCCGTAAAAAAGCCATACTTGATTGTTTATTTCCATCCAACGCTAATGAAGCCAAAGGTGCCGATACATTGAATAACATAAGCGAAAATAAAGAAAGAATTTCTGAATTTTTAAATACAATATATGGTGAACATGGTATAAGTTATGAACGCTCGTTTGAAGCATTGAAATGGTTTCAAAAAGTTTATCATTTATCTACCAAACGAGATGCTCGAAAAACTTAATCTGTGACTATTTTCCCTCAATGTATTGGTGAACTATAATGTTGCTCATATTTTTTTCCTCTATGATATGCTGTACTCATCTTAGTTGCTCAATTAAATCAATCGAATCTCTTTTACTAGAGTACGAAACTCTCATTTATGATAGTCTTTACTGTTTTACTACACGTAATTGTTATTTTTTTTCCATAACAAATAATAAAATCAAACTAATTTTTTTATTTTGATCACACTATACTATCACACAGATTTTTCATAGGCATTGTTTTCATAAGGCAACTGCTCGATGATAGTTTTGATCTTGTATAAAGAATAAAATTCTTTTTAAAATTTAGACAATGATTTGTCAATTATTCACTTACGTGCAGCAATTTTATTGATTACGCTGAAATCGAAACGTCTTAAGTCCAATGTATACGAAATGATTTATCGAAGAATTTTATGCATCGAAAAAAAGATTCGATTACTGAGTTTTTTGAAATAGTTTAAATCAGATGTAAACGATAGAATGATAAAATACCATTCGATACAGAATTGAACGCACTATAATGCAGCACGTATACCTTTTTGGAGATTTATTTTTATCCTGTACATAATTCCGAAACGCTGAAAAATTCAGCCAAATTTGATATGTTAGAAAGACATAGTATTTCAACTTTAAAATCACATTGTAAAGAAGTCTTATATTTATATTTTTGTAGAGTAAGTTAAGCTCTATTGATTGACATATGATTTGAATGACCTGCATAGAATTTGTGAAAAATTATTAATATGGTACTATGCTCTGTAAAGATAAAAAATACCGTTAGTGGATGATATTCAAGTTCTATGATCTCATGGCTCGAACGTTTTAAATCAATTTCTAATATAGGCTTCGATGCAGAATTGAATGGGCTACAAAAAGCTATAACTTGCTTTTTGGATGCTCATTTCTCTCCTAGACATAAGGTCAAAATACTGGAAACTGGAGACAATTTTTCATCTTAAAAAGCACAGTTTTTGGAACTTTTTCGATTATAAATTGACATGATAGAAAGATACCACACATACAGTTTTTTTTACAACAAGTGAAGCTCTATCAAATGGTATATCACTCACGTTAAAAAGTGAAAGATTTTTAACCTATAAGATCGAAGAAAGGATAGATCAAATTTTTGCAGTTTTTTTCTCAGTTTTTGAGGGTATCACAAATGCATCAAGCCTAGCGAACCACACGTAAATCTTCCAACCAAAATATTTTCGATTCATGTATGGAAGGCAAGAATTATGTTATCTTGATTATCAATATTCTTTAAAAAAGTAAAAATCAAAATAGTTCTGTGGTATGATTAATGTGTAAAATGACGGGCAACTGTGACAAGTTATCCAGGTTTATCGGTTACAGTACGTGACGAGCATATTCATTGACCTGATGAAACGGAAATGCAAATGTCACATTCGCGAAAAAATTTTAATTACAAAGTTATCGAAGAATCTAGTCCATTAGATCACATAGTCGAAAAAGCTTTTCATGCGATTAGCATCCTCACAATGATTGCTCATTTCTTCATTTTTATCCTTCAAATTGATCGATTAACAGTAAATCCGTGGACAGAACAATTTCGAGCACTCATTGATAGTACAGTCAACATATTCGAAGTTCAATGCATTAAGTAATATTTTAATAATTTTCGATTATGATGAGCATTGTTTATCAATGCGATTTTTTATATCCTTTGATATGAAAAAAATACTATCTTTGAAAACAAACAACTTTGACTTTGTTAATTACCGAGTTATGAGAAAATGAACAACAACTAGAGCTGCTTTTTGTAGCAAGAAGCCAATAAACAGTCATAAAAGTTTTACATGCACATTAGACGCAACATATTTGTGAGAAAAAGAAACTTGAATTCGAAGCACAATCTACATATTCGTACTATCAACAAGAATTTCATGAAAAGCTTCCCTTGAAATATTCCAAAGAAATTAAAACATCATTGACTTTTTATGATTTTCACGCTCCTTAATCAAATTGTACTTTTTTTTAAACAGACGATACAACTATGAGAACACTGTATTGAGAAAGATTTCTGTATCACTTCAGTATTGATCTGCGAAATTTCAGCGTTGTCTGATTGAATACATGATTATTATAGAATATGGTCTGGCTCCTGAATAGAAGCTGCTGTTCTTTCAGTATTTGCTTTCAAAAAGTGCCAATTAAAAAATGTGAGCGTTAATTGTTTGACTAATTTGAAATCCACGATGATATTCATCAATGCACATGACTTTATAAATGAAATAGATCAACAATTTGCAATTGAAATTGAAGGAAGTTAGTTGATCGCTTGCGAGTGTTGATTCTATTTTTCATGAATCCCTACATCGCTTCCGTTTAAGTTTTACACATTTATAACTTGTTTGATCCAATTCAAAGCAAAAATGAAGTATGAATCGTTTGTATAATATTAGAACATTTGTTCAACTCTATTTTCATTTCAACGATCAAGTAAAATACTTTAGTCGAGAAGATTTATCTTTTAATTGCTCACGATTTGAAAGAAATGTGTCGAATACATCACAATCCTTTTTAAGTCTATCTAAGAAGATGAATATAGCCTGTCTTCATAGAAACAATGTTGATGCATATTAGAAATCTACAATGAGACGCACATATTCACCACTAAGAAATAGTCATCAATTATTCGTTGTAAACGATTGTTTTTGTGTAGCTTGATTCTTGAGTATTCTGGAACATATATTACTAGAGATGCAACGCTTAGTAGCAATGTTCGTTTGTATTAATATAATTATACTACGAGAAAAATTAATCGGCGAATTAAGCAAAACACATTTTACTTCCTAATTTTGTTTTCATATCTCACTTTCAGTTACTCTGTGATCGATAGACAACACTCATTAATCAAGAATATTCTTAAAACAGAATTAGTAAAAAGAACATAAATTTATGGTTTTTTTTTTATTATAAAACTTAGATATAATAGTGGATGGCACTAGAACAACGCATTGTAATTTTTTTATTTTATTGCTAAGAATCGTCTTTTTTTCAAGATATACTCTTCTGAAACCTTGAGTGTATAAAGTAAACCTGGGGTAAGGCTGTTAATGTTCTCAAAGTGTGTCTATAATTATTAACGTTTTATTTTTACTAGTGAAATTCTTTTGTGAAAGATTTGATTGCAATTCCTGTTGAAAGCATATAATTCTTATACGTTGATTCTAAATTTATTTCAGATTCAAGAATTGCAAATATAGTTGACATGCACATAGACAGAGAAGAATGGTTTGACTTTCAGAATAATTAGAAATAACCTCTTGATTGGTGGAAGATACTGGTAGTTTCTGATTTTTTTTGCGAATATTTTTTTAATGTCTTGCTGCCTTTTTTAGCGTGTCAAATGTTCCAGGTAAAAAATATTTAGAAAAAATTTCTACATAAGTTCTACTTATGTGTAACACTCGATATACAACACCATACAATATTGTTCGTGCTACTCTCGAAAGTATTCTTCTTTCTCAAATGCTTTTAGTGCACTATTAGTAATGTCTACTGTTTCAATAAAAAAAGTCATTCAAAATTAAATAAAAGATGAACATATACTTCACAAATACAAAGAGAGAATGAAACATTTTTATGCGCTACTTATGTTTGTTCATGTTTTGTTTTATTTTTAAATGGAAAGGATATTATCATTACTTGGAAAGTCTGCTTTTAAGAGACGCGTTGATCGTCCAACAACACTTAAGCAAAAAACTGAAACAACGATTACGATTGTTTCTGCGATATGATTTGTTTCGAACACTTCTAGCATCAATTTCTTCTATTATTCAACTGTATTGAATGAATAATACTAACTTGTTTCTGTGATATTCTTTTGTATATGATCATTCTTAATAATTGATCATTGTGTCAATATGACTCATTTCGCAATCCTTGATCTTTAGTATGTATCCTATGGGCATGAATATACAATGATCATTGACTGAATATGAACTTAAACGTAGATTTTTGACAATGGTAAGAGAAGAAATTCAAGTCGTTTACAACGAAAATCTTCCATGGTGCAGCAAATAATTCATTTTTTGTTTGCCAATTTAGCCCTATTCTCGATTACATATCATTAATAGAATTTCATTGGACTCTTAAAGGCAACTAAAATGAGAAATTCAAATAGTGCGCACATCAACATGTGAAATGCATTAGTTAATTGATTTCATAAACAGTTTTTTCTACATGTGATTGACATCAGATAGACTTGTCGGTAAAGATCTTAAGATATGAATAACCTTTCAAATGCAGAACTTTATTAAATCTTTCTCTTGTCGTTGCCGTGTCAATATTCGATCGAATCACTCTACTTTGTCGTCTAATAACAACATGCAAAGTTTGATTTCTCTCGTCATGTTTTCTTCTTCTTAGTCTTGCTATCTGTAATTGTCAATTTTTCATATGAAGAACAATAGTGACAACATTATTGTCGATGAAGAAGAAAAGCACGAAGAAGATGAGAAACAATAGACTATTAGTTATTTTTTCTTCACATTATCGATTGGCAATGAAATCTACTTGATATTGTTCATCAAGGCAAAAAAAACTATCAAAACATCTCAGTTTCATTGGGATCACATTCCAATTTTTCTCTTTCTCTTATTCTTTCTCTCTCTCTTTCTATATATATATATATATATATATATATATCACTCTCCATTTCCGTACCCTTTTAACTAGCTTGCTTCTATATTCTGCATTGCTTTCGAGATTTTCTGTGTGAGTTACTCCAACGATCGATGCGCATCAAATAGACAAGGATTAAAACAAAAGATATATTGGCACGCATGCGTCTTTGCTAAAATCTTTTTGATGGAAGTTGACAAGCATGAGTTCCGCATTGTTATTTAATCAGAATGTATATTTCTTTTTCCTCGTTATTCTCAATTAGGTATTTAAAAACAGTAGCAGCAAAAAAAATAAGACATGCCATTCGAATATTTTCTCCTCTACCATATATATTAACGTGGGAATTGAAGGAAAGTTTAGACATGGCAGAGAGCTTTGATTAGATTTTTGTCTCGACATTAAAAGCAAATCGTAGAAACACCGAAGTGATGGAGTGTAATAGAATTCAAATCTTTTTCAACATTTCACCATAAAAAAGATATGTTGTCTCTAAACACTACTCTAAGAAATAAGTGAGTTACGAGCATGACAAGAAAGTTGATAGATATACTTAATATAAAAGGAGTTTAAGAGTATCTTCGAAAAATCATTCACTGGAAAGATATGTTATTGAAGATAAATCTTCTTTATGCTCATCAATATATAAGCATTCGTCTGTGTCATCGTCTTTTCCGATCATTTCTATTTTTAGATTGTTAGACTTTATCATTGAATATAAACAAACAAAATGCATTGTGGAATTCTTAAATCAGCCGTGTACATCAATATTTTGCCCTTGTTCGTAATACTTCTTTGCCAAGCTACATCGGTCGAGATTTCATCGGTAAGCTATTGTATGTCAAATTATTGCCGGATATTGAACTACATTCATATCAGTACTTCTACTATTGTTATATTCTATGGAAAAAAAATGAGATTGATCGTTCAGTGCTTGATTATTTTGTAGCAGATGCTTCAGGTATTATTTTAGAATTATAATATGTAGTTGAAGCAGCTAAATAATTGAAAGCAAAATGTAATAAATGATTTTCATAATCTATGAGAAGCATTAAGACAAATTAATATTCATTTATTCTCCTTAATATGAGTGTACATCGTGGGATCTTTCACTATTAAATCTGAGTTAAAAATTTTATATTTCGTTTGTTTTTTTCATTTGATCTATCAAATAATGAACGGTTCTTTTCTATTTGCATTCACTTCCTTGTTAAGCATTTCCATTTTAATGCGTGAAGAAGTCTTAATAAATCGGTAGAATGCTTTAATGGTGAATGATAAGAACAATAGTGATCTTTGCAAATGTGTGCATTTACTTTTAATTGCAACAAAATTCACTAGCGAAGAAACAGTCTTTAGAATGTAATACAATGAGAAGAAAATTGTGCATATCTTCTGTATATGAATGATGAAAGCAACTGATTATTGATTAATCATTTCAATATGACAAGAGGATTATCATTTATCAATAAGCTTACAAATTAATAGTTATGATAGTGGGACGAATAGATTATTGTGAAAGACTAATAAATAAAGACATATTTACGTATTAGTTATCATAAGAAGATTGCTTATTGATTGAAAGGTTTTGATTCATTCGACGACTTCGCTGAACATCGAACATCGAGCATAACAATACTTACCTTTCTAGGTAAGACCGATAGAAACAAAATATGTCAAAAGAATCTGCAATCAGTATATTATTCATAAATCTATCTATTATGATGACTTTTCTACGATATGATTATAGTATTTATTTATATAGTTCTTCACAGAGTTAGTGGGAATTTAATTCTTACACTAAGAATACACATGGGAAATTGCAATGTAATGAGACTATATTTCATTCATAGTGACTACTTATTACGATAGGGCATGTTTGTTTCGAATCCATTTCTTCTAGGCATTGGCAACCAATGACAATTCGGCTAAGTCCAAAACTGATGCATTTCATTTATCAGCTAATAATTACCATAGAGGTGTGCCTATAATTAAACGTTCATTGCAATCCATTACCGATCAGCAAACGCCGATGGAGAGTTCACGCTTTCGTTCCCGCGATCGTAATTTAGGTAGAAAATTACATTCTACTAAACTAAAATACTCATCGAATGCTTTGAAATCAACAGGCAACATTTCTAATAAAAAACTTCGAGTTTCCCAACGACTTCGACCTGTACTGGACGATCGTCTCAAACGTTTTCGAATGCTTGATCCCGATGAATTCAAAGAGATGCTCAATACAATGAGTCAACAAACGTCAAACGAACAAATGAAAGGATATAATGGTATGGATACAATGGGCGGTATGCAAATTGAAAGTTAGTCTATTAATAATTCTTCATCGAACAGTTGACTATACGTTTTCTCGTTTTTCAGATTACTGGTCGCGAAAATGAAAATTAATAAGGTTTCATCTTTTTCTCTCCTTTTATTTTTGTCGATATTCTATCAACATTTATATTAATGAATGGTTTCGTGTTGTATGATTTATGTGTGCTTTTAGATGGATAATATCGGCTGTCTTTTATTTCTGTTGATGCTCTCCTGTAAACAGAAAAAAAAGAGTGAGTGAGAGAGAAAAAAAGAGAAATAAATTTACGCTTCCTATTTTTGTTCCTATACACTGCATATCATCGATAGAAAATTTCGAAGTAATAAATCAATTACAACTCCTGTTGCCAATAAAAAAAACAACAATTTATGTACCTATGTTCCATTATGGAACAAAGTGACCATATATTACAAACTTGTCAATAAAAACGACAAGTTATTTTGTCAAAAAGGTCAAACATTGAGGATATTTCTGGCCGAGAGAAAATGATTTCTAGGGACCGAATCATATCGATCGGCAAAGATAAGATTGGAGTCATCGTTCTGTTATTCGAAGAAACTAATGAAAATATAAGCTAACTTCAACGAGGCATTATCTCAGTCATTTTTGTGGGCGATTACTATCTTTGATCAAACCGTTCGACATGCAACCATTACCAGAACATGACTTTGAACTCTCTCTCTCTCTATCATGGCGCTGACATGATTGTTGGTTTACTAATTATAGATTATTGTATTAATAAGATGCTTTCTTGAGCTACTTAACATTATATTTTGGTTTTTTCTTGTCGAAGGAAAAATGTAAAATGGAAACAAACATATTAGTTTTTAGCGTTTGCGTAGATTGTTTGAAAAAGTTGTTTGTATTTTTTTTCTACAGCATATCGACGTGCTTTAAACGTTGGCGTTAGAAGTCCGTTTTCAATCGTAAATGGTTCTTTGATGAATTCAATAGCTTTAACTTGTTCATATGACATTAAACCACGTCTTTTGCCTTCACGGGCCATATCATCGAGTACAACTTGTTTTATCTTAGCATTCAATTCAGATGATATTGCTGTTTGAACATTGTATCCTTCGTTTGTTGCCCATTGCTTTACATATTCGTCATTCAATATAATAATAGCAACAAGAGAACTTTCGAAGGAATCACCATACACGAATATTTGAGATATAAATCGACTGCGTCCATAAACGTCTTCAATTTTTTCTGGTGCTACATATTCACCTTGGCTTAACTATAAATAAATAAATAAATAAATAAATAAATAAGTAAATATAAACAAATTTTAACTCTGTAGAACAGTAGTCATATGTAAAAATATTTAGCAATGTCTTCTCAATTGGAATTAATTCAACGATTTTCACTCTATTGTGTTTTATTGGCGGCTAAAAATCATATCAGATCCAAAAATATACATCTACCACATTCGAATCTGATCTGAGTGTTGGTATTCAAAGAGTAATAGTACCTTGTGATTACTTTATTGTAAGAACAATGCCAATATATACTGGAAAATATTTCGAACATACTGTTTGCTGAATTCATATGAGAGACAAACGTATCTGGTGTTTTCAAATTGATCGTGAGGAATGGTTTAAGCAGTGCAATATAAGTTACATGAAACACGATGTGATTAAAAATCAGATTCTAATGAGCTGAATTATTATTTCGCTTTCAATTTCTCCATCGTCATCTTCGTACTACTACGTGCAGTTCTACCGCAAAGATCAAAATTGTGAATCTCAAATTCATGTTCAATACAATTTTTAATTATTTTCAGAACCATTTTGAGTCTCATAAATACGACCAGTTATTGTTTTCATGCAATAGATGCAAGTAATTCTCAAACTAGTTATCATTTAAAATATTCCCATGAAGAGCAGCACACACTGCCCTTTATCTTCATAAACATCTCAGCTCGTTCAGAGAGTATGTGATACCAAGGACGATATGATACTCAATGACCCCATGGTATCTTTTTCAGATACTCAAACGTTCGATTCGTAGTTATCACAAACAATTTAGAACTCTAACCTTGTACATGTTTTTCTTTCGATCAACAATTTTTAGTGTTTTATGTGGTGTCCATAGACCAATATCACCTGTATGCAACCAGCCCTGTTCATCGATCGCTTCGCGTGTCTTTGCTTCATCTTTCAAATAACCGTCGAATACAGCCGAACTTTTAAGACAAATTTCGCCAATACCATCTCTTGCATAATACTCTTTTTCAGGTACATCGACAAGTTTAATATAGTTCATCATTGTTGGAATACCAGTTTCACCTGATTGAACATCATTTATTGATTGTGCACAACCTATGATGCATTCTGTTTGACCGTAGCATTCAACAAAGAAACATGAAAACGCAGCACGTGAAAATCGACAAACATCAGGAGAAAGCGGTGCACTCGTTGAAACAACACGACTAATTCTACCACCAAATGATCGACGAACCTTTTCAAAAATGATTTTATCCCATATTGTGTTTTGGGAAAAGTTGCCACGTCGAATCAGTGCTAATTTACTTCGGACAGCTAATCGAAATAAAATACGACCAATAATGCCTTTCTTACGTAGTTCTAGGCGAACTTTATCGTATAATCTATTCAACAGACGAGGCACCATTGCAAGTATGGTTGGTCGAAAATCATGAAAATCATCGACTAATTTGTCGATTTTACCTTGCCAAAAGCCAACTTCTCCACCTGGAAACATCTCCGAAAATATGATTCAACAATATTTCAACGTAAAACATACCTAGATAAGTTACACCAACTACCGTACCAACACCAAACATATGTGCCAAAGGCATATAGTTTAAAACTCGTTGAGTTTCTGTTGGTTTTTCTTTTGCTGCAAAATTTAATGCACCCAATAGACCCAACATGGCACTCATAAAATTTTCATTCGAAATAACACAACCTATATTGATATTGACAAATAAAACTCGACTATCATCTTCAATTAGTGTT
>OENT01001627.1:0-38184 GCA_900239685.1 Rotaria macrura
GAGTAGAGTGGAGTACCGGTGGAGTATGGAGTAGTGGAGTACCGCCTTTTCCCCCTTGGCAGTAGCACAGATTTCAATGCTGTATCGATTAAAACAATTACAGATAGATTTGAACGATTTTCGTGGAATTCAACCATTTTAAGATGATGTTAAATCAATGCACTGACATCGGACACTCAACAATCGATTATAATCGTTACATGATTGTTGGAAATAAATTTATCATCTTTGGCGGAGTCAGGAGGGGGAAAAGCAATCGGGACTTAACCCGCGGGGGAAAAAATAAAAAAAATTGTATTTTGTTTTGTATTATCGTTATTCACATCAAGTGTTATTATAGACAATTTTTTTTTGTTTCTTTATTTGTCTGCTTAGCTTATTGCTTGAGGGAAAGAGTTACGACAATCAATTTCACATCTGATTAATTGAAACTTTGTATAGTATCAAAGATCGTTCGAAATTTTTTTGAGAGGAGAAGTCGTTTGGGTAGACTGAATGTCTTCTTGTCAAAGATCCTGACTTTTACATTATTCATCAAGTTAAAGAAGAATAACTTTGTGGTTTAAACTGAAGGAGTAACATTATTTCAACTTTGGAGAAGAACTGATCTATTGACTATTGATGACTAACAACAGACATATGCGAAGAAATTCAAAGGTTCCGATATCATGAGTTTAGATTCATGCTTTACGATTTTACAATAATTTAGTGGATTAAAATACAAAATATATGATCTTTCGAGATTTAAAATAGTATTGATGTTTAATCACTGTTACTTAAACATGTACCTATCGTAAGAAGAATATATTGTAGAGAAATGTTTTTTATTTTCTTCGTACTTGACACGACCGCATTATACCATGAGTATGTTTATGTTTGTCTTCTTTTAGTTAAATCGAGTCCTAATTAATTATAATGCATTCAAAGTTAATATACTAGCCAATCCTTCTTGTTTTTCACGATAGTTAATCGTTTCACTATATCAGGAGAAGACAGACAAATCAAATTTGAACAGATATTGCATCATCTTGAGTCTCTGAAACTCAGAGTATGTCAGAAAAATGAAATTCTCACGTTCACATTCTGTCAGATATCTACACATCATCAACTCATACTGTAGATTTTACTAGAGCATATTTTTCAATGGTTGATGTAATATTAAAAAATATTACGAAGATCAACAGAGATAGAAAAATATTTCAGGTTCTTCGTTTATATTAGCATAAACTCGGCAGCAACTCACCCATACTGACTGTTGCCATGCTAGTGTGAAGGTTTATATTGATGAATAGGTAGGAAACTGTGTAAAAGAATAAATCAATATGAGTGTTATCCTGGCAAGATGCATGTGTAATTAAGACACACACAATAATAAATCCATATTCACCAACAAATTTAAAATCACATATCCAACTCTCACAGACACGACGAAGCCAACGAACCCATGTGAACTTATCCGTCAAACGACTCATTGACCAATAGTTACACAAAACAGATTACCCGAAGCAATACCACAACTATATGCACAACCCACAATCACGACTATATTCAATCTAATGAACCTTCACTCAGAAAGTTCATCGTTTAAAAATGATTTTTGAAGTTCATCTACTCTCAATTTTCTATGAAGAAGGAAGTTACTCCTAGAAAATAAAATGCACTCATCATCAATAATAAGAATACGATAAGTAATTGTTTAGCGTTTTGTTTTTCATAAAAATTATTAGAATCCAGACGCGACCATAATCAATATCATCAATTTGCTACTAGCATTTCATCAATCGATCGTTTTGTAATATTGCTGTCCAGTTCGTCGAGTTTCGACTTCGAACTACTAATCACATCATTCTTGACAAGACGATAGAACAGAATGAAATTAAGAATATAAACAGTAAGAGTAATAAGACCAGTGAACACGTAGGCTTCTAGGCTGACTCTATTTTTGCGACAGTGCATTGAATAGAATGCCATGCCTGCCATACCAAATCGAAAAATTATAAATGTTAGATAATTTCCGATTGTAATAAATATGCGAAGCAATTCTTTTGATTCGAATGATAACCATTTCGGAGAGTGCCAACGAAGGAGACGCCGTGCATGCAAAAACACGCTATTAATTTCGGGCGAAATGCCATAGTAGGCAACACCAAGATTGCGTGAGTTATAGAGCACGTATACGAAGAACGAAATGGCAGCGATATGATGTAGCAGAATACCGAATACGAATGATGACGAATTTTGCTTACAATCGATAAAGTCCCATACAAAGTAGCCAAGCGAAAATGCAAGAAGTCCATAATTAAAATGATTTACATGTGACAATGGATCATCGATTATTTCTGGTGCTCGTATAATACCAGTTACAAGAAATATTGAAGAACAACAAGAATGAATAAAACTTATGAGTGTATTTCGTTTCGGCCAAGTTGATTTTTCTTGAGCATTATTATTGTTGCTCGATGATTTTACTCGTTGATTAACAATAGAAAAGAGACAAAATGAGAGTGAAGCATAGATAATCATCCACATTGGTGAGATAGGCTGATATGGAAATTTGTCAGATTCATGAAAGTAAAATTTCATATGTGTATCGTACGTCATGCTAACGTCAATAAGCGCTGTACATGTGCGTCCGAATAATTGTAAGTAAGTATGTGAGCGTGTGTGTGTGTATTGACGTTCGTTCTCTTCTCTTCCTACCTTTGTAGCGATGGCAACGAATAAAAGCTATTTTGACGATTGCAATCACCGCGCTTTTCTTCATCATACATGAGTGCATGGCAGCGCTTATTATAAACACACATAGTATATTTGAGAATAACATTTCATCGCAAACTTTTTTCTAAGCCAAACATAAATGAATTTATGTCATTGCTTAATTACACCAATGGCACTCGTAAATAGATTCATAATCTTGAGAACGTATGAATTGTTCATCGAACTCTCAATTACTACAATGACTTTCGGGGCTAAATAAAGCATGAAACCAGTGCCTGAAAGAAAAAATGTTTTTACTTAATGCTAAATAATCGAATGAATGCTGCGAGTAATTCTGGCCAAAAATTGAGCTTCTAGCTCGTATGCATGTTAGGTTGAGTACGCTCATCGATTTCTGGATACTTGTAGTATTTTTAATGAACTTGAAGTAGAAGTTCAATGACATATTCACATTCGAATTTCACAATCGTTCTTTCTATCTGCAATACTCGAAAACTACTAATGGCTGAATCTCCTTTGATAATCGGTTGAATATACTGATTTAAGATTGTTTATCTCATAAATAGAAATAATTTCATATAAACGACTTTTTTTTACTTCACAATAATAGTTTATCTCATGGTATTACTGCAATGATACAATATGAATATTTATACTATGTTGAAGGGACGAAAATGATGTACCTTCACTTTAATACAACAAAAACAAAAGCAACTGAATAATCGATAAGCCATTTCTTTGTATTGACATAGGGAGCAATGACTACTGCATGGTATTAAGTTTCACAATTATTCAAAAGGGTAGTAAAAAAAATGATCATCTCCTTGTGTTCAAGTAACTGTTGTAAAAATATTTATATGCATCATACCTAAAAATACTAAGGATGAATTATCAGTTGTTCACTCAGAAATTGAATGAATTAAAGAGACAAATTTTTTAGTTCTTTTTGTTCATGAATTCACTCGTATGTCTATTTAGGAAAGTTAAAAAAATTCATTTATATACCGAAGAAACTTTTTATGATATATTCTTCGGTATAGAAATAAAAAATGAAATAAATAAATACAGCAGAGAAACTTGACCAACAGGCGAACTGTCAATCTCATGGCTATCGATGATTCTTCACATTGTGTGTTGTTAATTGTTTTCGTATGCACCCAATGCTTGGATACTGCATCGATATAAGCTTTTGTATTAACTTAGTAAGGCCCCGATGGAAATTTTTTTAGATCACTCCTTTGTGAAAAATACAGAGGATATACATTAGCATGGTTTTTTTGAGTGAGATTTTTAAACAACAATGCCATTCTTCCACAACCATGGAAGCATTTTTTCTAGTATGTAAACCTATAAGACCATGCTATAAACTAACGTTCGTTTTTATTAATTTGGAAAAAAGAAATAAATGATGATTTGCGGCATTTCGCGAGAGTGTTCTCAAGTTTTTCTTAATATCTTGATATTCATTAGTGACTAAAATTTTGCATTGCAATGATCTGGTTATTCAAGAATCCTAGAAATTTCATTCCAATGTTTCTTTAAAGTTTTATGTTTCAATATACAGCATTTAACTCGAAAATTCTATATGAAGTTCCATCGATTTAGCGTTCACTTCGCAAAATAATTATTGTCAAAACACACATAGCTTTCTTTCGCGATAATTAAAATGATACACTCATATGATTGAAATAGTAAAAATGTATGTTTTCAGAAACAACAGAGAATTGATCGGTTAGCATTGCCATCTTTCGAAGCTTTCCTTTTATTGATAATTTTGATAAAAAACGATTGCATATATATGCATGCATCTCGTATTGCCAACTAAATACGGGTATGAAGGATTAAGCATGAAATATCATAAATATATGCGTCTTGTGCTCCGATGATGCGGTCAGATATGAAAGGTGCATGTGTTAATGTATGGAGTATTCATTTGAACATTGGCATGAGCTTTCTAATCACTCGTACTTACTTTTCATCTTACATTCCAACACAAACAGTTTTAGCGATAGCCTATGTTCAATCCACATCGGACGAGAATATATGAGACATAGATGGACACATGTAAATGTTACTGATAAAAAAATGATTATAAAGTGATATTCAAGTGTTACTTCTTGATCTGGTAAAGTAGAAAAATGGTAGTGTCTGTTGTATGGATTGTTTATCAAATTCTACTCTTTGGATAAGCTTTTGCTTTTTTCCGATAATATCCGTTCATGAAATTTCAATATTTAAAAAAATTTCAAAGTAAAAATTACATGAGCAACATGCATTCAAAACCCATTTCTTTTTAGAAGTCAATCATGTGCAGTAAAATGTGTTTTTTTTACTTTTACACCATCAGATAGAAATTTTTAGTAAGGACATGCATGTAGCTGTCTATATAGACTTCATATCTTCCTGCGCCATGCATTAGAAAATATTCAAAAGAAAACTGGCATCAATCTATGTGAATTCTATGGTAGATTATTCTAATTATATTTAATGTTATCATTTTACTCTACATGTTTTCAATATACAAATCTCTAAAACTGTTCAATTTTAAAGGCCATGCACTTTACATCGATTTCCAATTTGCTTGTTGTCGTTGGGATATTTAAACATATGCCTGTAGCTTTGACATAACGGTTCGGTTAAAGGATTTATATTTAGTAGGTAGTTTTAATGTGGAATGATGGGTCTTGCCTGTCACATTCAGGGAGGTTTCTTTACATATACATATTGCATAGTTTCATTGTCAGGCAATATGGTGTTAGTCTAAACTGAATTTAGCACGCCAGAGTACGTTCTATAATTATCAACATCTGTACATACATTAGGTTCCCTGACACCTGCTTTTTACCATCGCTAGATTCATACTTCACTTCAATACTAAAATAATTTCTGATAGAACCAACTAATTCATTTGTTTTCTATTGAATTTCAATTGACCTTCTCAACTCTGATTTGTAGCCTTTTTATCGAATGCCAAAATCATTGTAATTGAATTGTCGTTTAATCTCCGTTTTTACTGATTGACAACATTCATCATATTAAAATCCTTCATCTTCCGCGACAATTGAATGAAACAAAACTTAATAATTTCTTGCTGTTAGGTTTGCGACTATCACGTATTGAATTCATGAATTCTCACTTAGACGTCAACTGAAGTGATCCAATACATTGAAGTCTCGTAAGAAGTGATTAAGAAAATATTCGATCAGTGTTTACAATTAATTGAAAAACATTTTTCCAAGTTTTTTTGAAAATATGCGATCATTACACGAATAAAAAACATGATTTCATACGTATTCAAAAGAAACTCTTGAAGATGTCAGTTAATTGGATGAAAATCTCTTCGTCAATGATATTGAATTATGAATGCATTCGAATTACAGAATATAAAATTGATATTTAAACGAGATGTTAACTTTCTTGTGTTGGATAGATAACATATCTCAGCGAATTTCGTCTGATGACTATTGCATAATTAATGATGCAGATTACTTTGATTTCTTATTCTTTGTGAACCATAGATTCATTTTAATCGAGTAATTATTTTAACAAAAATCAACTGATTTTTTATATTTACTCATTACAATGGAGAGATTGACGGAATTGTTGAATAGATTTATAACAAAGTTATTTGAA
This sequence comes from Rotaria macrura, assembly GCA_900239685.1. Classification (NCBI taxonomy): domain Eukaryota; kingdom Metazoa; phylum Rotifera; class Eurotatoria; order Philodinida; family Philodinidae; genus Rotaria; species Rotaria macrura. Next base: position 6,352 of record OENT01001627.1, read on the forward strand.
CTAATGATGTACAAGTATTTTCAACGATTTCATTTAAAAGAAAAATACAAACGAATAGAAACAGTTTAGCTGAAAGAACACACACATAAGTTATATGGCATTGAATGTTGAGAAAATTCCTACTCGACTATACAAATACAATGAATAACATCGAAAAAATGATGTTCAATAAAATGGTGACACGTTATTTTGCACGACAAGCATAATTTCATGCATCGTGCTTAATTTACATCAGAATTAACTGCTATTTCGGATTGAACGAAAAAATTTGATTGTGAAACAAGGGATGGATTTATTTTCCTCGTTTCATTCCACTCAAACCAATAGCAATAGGATGAAGACGGATAATTGTATACAATTGAAAATTCAAACAAAGAGACAATACGGATTTTTTTTCTGAGGAAAGTGTGGCTAAACACACTACATTAGACATATTAATTTTGCTTTTTTAAATCGAAAATATGCAACCATTGTAGTATAAACAACATTTTAATTAGATCAATAATCAAAATGAACGTACATGCAAGAAATAAGAGAAACAAATCGGCTCAATTGTTTTATGCTCTTCAACGAAGTCTTGTGCTAAACGATTTAGATTACAAAAAAATAGATTAATGATTGGTTCAAATATTTATTACTGAATTCGAATAAGTTTGTCAAAGTATTCTTTACTGATGAGATAATGAGCAAACATATGATTGTCGAAATAAGAATAAAATAGAGCCAAAGTAAAAACTATGATTGTCTTATCTATAGTTCTGGTTGATACTTTAATAAATGCCACTAAAATTTCATTCTATTGAATAGTAAATACAGTATAGAATACTAAGTTCAGTTTACACAAAAGAATAAAGCAACATGCTTTCGAAGTCGAATATTGAAACATGTGATCAAGTACTTTTGTATCCGGCGTATATTCAACTTTTTATCCTTATTGTTTATTAGAAAATCTGAAGAATGAATTGATAACATTACATACCATATCATATTCAATGTTTTTTTTTATAACATAGCTTTTTACACTTGATATGTTTATACATTCATGTCATAGTCGATCATTCTTCGAAGGTTCCAAGCTGTTCTCTATGTTCATCTGTTGTTCTATATTGTTTCCATTTTGTCTCATGATTTGCACGAGAATGTTTAGTTTTCAAAAATGTTTTAGCTACACATTCATCTTCAAGCCATGGGCCGATGGATGCAAGCTTCGACTTTGTTGAACTTTGGGTGACGATGCTTTGATGAGTACTACTAATTTCGAAGCTGTATTCAATTAAGACAGCCAATAAAAATAGATGAAGTGTAAATGAACCAATAAACATTTAATAATTATCTAGAAGTAAAAAAATCGTTGTTTTCCAGAAACAATCTTTTGATTTTGGAAATAGGACATTTTTCAGACAAAGAAAAGCACAATAAATGAGTCAAAAGATAGATAGGTTGTTGTTATATGAATTCGTATGGACAACTAAGAGCAGTTGAAGTGCATAGCTGTACTACTTTCATGTGAAATAGCGCTAACAGTAATGAAACCGAAGAATAGAAACAATACGATTGCATTGACTGCAGTTGAAATATCGATCCATTGTTTTTTGTCGTCAATTTCTGTAACTGGTTAGGACATGTAGTTGTAAATAGTTGTCTTTAGTGTTGATTTTTGCACATCCATTTTCAGACTATATCGCGGCTTATTAACAGATATAGACCCACAAACGACGCACCCCATTTTTTATTTATCTGCTTAAGTTTTCCAGTTTTTTTTGCATCGGTCTGATTTGTTGAATGTCTCATGCATGATTAGTAGTTTCATAGTAGACTTTTAAAATGATGTTAACGTTAATTATTTTCTGCATTTTGTGTGAGTTGCGGTGCTTATTTTTAAAATGATTTACTTTGCTTTTCAAATTTTGTTGATTAAATCTTCACTTTTTCGAACTAGTTAAACCAATAGTTTGTTGATGATGTCAAAAGTTTGTTGTTACTTATAAAATTTTCGTTCTTTCTACGGCACTTCTACATAGTAGGAATTCATTTGAAACATGTGCCTTTTACTATCGGTTTCTCGCTTCTTGCTCGTTCTTCCGAACTGACCAATAAAGTCATTGGCAATTGTAATCTTTCATCGAAAATGTCTGAAATTTAGAAAACAAAAGTTAACAGTAGCATGGTGTATATTTTATGAATAAAATTGGTTAACGTACGATTTAAAACTCTGTTCATAGTACGTTCTCAGCTGTCTGCAGCATAGTAATGGTAGAAAACACAGAAGTATACTCATCGATTCAATAGCTTCGAACAGTAGTGTTTTAACTTTGGGTTTGACTTCGATTCGTCTTTTATTCTTAAGCGCTGTATCTGTTCACTAACCATTCGGCAAAAGTCGACTTTATCTACACATCAATGACTGCATCGGTTATATAGCCTTCGATCTCACAAATACCTCACGTATCCAGCTGATAAGAATGTTGCTAGAATATATCATTTATGACTGAAGCGGTAGAGTAGATATCAACAATCTTGAAAGAAAAGCTTTCTTTTTCGTAGCCGCATACCACATTTAAATTTGAGGCTCTTGTATTTCGCATTAACTTGAGTTTCAGAAACTTGATCAAAAACGGGTTGCTATATGCTGTGATGGGCGAGAGAGGCAATGAGAGAAAATTCACTAATTTCAATTTAACTTTAACACTCATCATTTGTTTTCGGAGATGTATATTGGCTCATCAAAAATAATCAAATTTACCAAGAGACTTTTATGCATTGAAGGCTTGGTAAGTTCGTGTTCCAAGAAATTCAAACGTTCGCTCCTCAATAAACAGTAAAATTGAATGACTGTTTCACATTACTCATACTGGCAAAATTCCATAGTGTATAATATGAAGCTCGAAATTTCCCTCAGCACAGACACTCCACTCAATTTATATGACACTACTTCTGTTGTCAACATGAATCATGAAATCATTTTTCTTTAAAAAACCGTAAAGGGATGAAGAATGTGTTAATTACTAGCTCACTTTTGCCGAAAAAACGATTTTGATATGACCAATGTGTACAAATGATGCATATATGCTGTTGAACTATGCTCAGGTGCCACAGCGACACATCAACCTACACCAAGAGAGATGTTATTGACTATGGGAGGGAATGCAAAGGATTACATGAGGTACTTACACAGTAAACTCGATTGCTGAATTTTCATGCTGGATATTTAAAAGTTGAAATTTCAATTGAATTCAAGTTTCAAGTTTAACGTAGGCATATGGTGTCGTGCGCCAGAATGAGATACAAAACGATCACTCATCGCATAAAAATGATTTATTGTATCAATTTTCAGATTCTAGAATAAAATTTCTCGCCAATCAGTGAATATTAAATGCATCGATCCAACCTATTCTTATCCAACAGCCTAAATCAACTTTATTCTTTTTATTTACTTGCATAATTTTCAATTAGCTACACGATTGTTATAAAAATATTGCCGAAGTAAAATACACCTTAGAGCTATCTTAAAGCATTGGCATTTAATTTTGATCCCCAATTTTTCTAATTCATTATTTGATAATAATTCGCACTAACGAAATTAATTTCTCAATCTAACTCAATCTCAAAAGATACATTTTTCAATTATATACAGGTTCTCCTACGAAAATTAATTTCCTAAAGGAGCCCAAAAAATAACAATCGCTTCTGTTTCTATTTTTTCTATTTAACTCAACTTACTCCGCTTATTTTTGAAGTATGCGGGTTATTCGACTCATAATATTGTCTATCATATTCACAAAAAACTGTATAATTTTGATGTATTTCACTCTAGCTCACGAACACTTTCCTTTCTATAGAATGTCTTTGAAAACCGATTATGAACATTGTCCTGAGACGTTTTCATGAAAACAGAGTACAATTTTCGGTGTGCATGTTATGTAAATAAAATAGGTTGAGTGTTTCAAAGTGTGATTAATAGAATGTGATCATCTGATGTGTGACAATTACTGAATATTGACTGAAATTATTTAACTAGCGAATATCCAGAAGATGTGCTGGTTTAAGCACCGCATACTTTTACCAGCATTGACAGAACAATTTTGAGACGTTTATGCACACGTTAGGTTTGAAAAATTCCAAACGAACGTTTTGCGAGACCTCTCACATTATTTAATATGAAATCTGCTCTACACAAGAGATTCTTCGTACTGAAACATATTATGATAGCATTGACTTTGCATACCGGGGAAGTCACACACTTTATTATTATTGCTGCAATGTGTATATAAAAGACTGACTCTAGTTCTTCATCGTAAAGAATAGTTTTCAATTTTTGTGAATATGTTAACTGATGAGCTCGATGAGAATTGTCACTAAGTCACTTGTTAAAGCTACTTATTATCTAAATATTTTGTAACTTGTTAATTTTTCTATCTATATGTCACACTAGTCTTCAACGGGGATGCACTGTAATGCGTACGCTAATGTTTAACATTGACGATGGTTTTTCATCTCTATCGCAACAGTAACTTTCTCGTGTCTATGCATCCTATGAGTACGATAAATTTACTTTTATATTCAAACTCTACAGGTTAGTACTAGTGTGTGAAATGAAACTCCTAGACACATAATTCGATTATTAAAAAAAACCTTCATCTTTCGACACTTTGAACGCATAAAAGTATCAAGTCGTTTTATTTGTTCTACATCTCTATGCAATGCGATAAGAGTTTTTTATCGTTAACGTTTTCTTCAGCAATGGTTGATAAGACTTTATAAATACGCCCTACTGGTGGCTCTTGTCTGTTATTTAATCATAGTTGTAGCTCGCAGTGACTTTTGCACATCTGATAAACAATGCTAATCGATCTATTTTGATTAAGATTATTGAGAAACGATGCAGTTATCGTTCTATGCGTTGCTGATCGTTTTCGTTGGCGTGTCCAATACACAAAGAGTATTTCTTCGTGTTCATTATCGGTCGCCTCAAATCATCGAAGACATAACATCCGAGTCATTGGGAATGGATGAAGCCTATCTAATAATACGTAATAGGAATTGTTCAGAGAGCATTTCAATTCTTATGAACACAGTAATTTGTGAAAATTGTGACTTCGAAAATGTAGCAGATGTAGAAACAGACTCAAATACCACTCGAATAATGTCAACTATATTTTCCTACAATATACAAATTCAAACAACTGTATCAAAAGAAACAGTTCAATGTCCGATTACATGGTACAATTTTCACGAGTATGGTACATATATTTTAGAAGTGAGAGGAATGATTCAATCCAATGAAGATATTTGTTCAATTATTCAAATTGGACAGACAAGTAATTATTGGACACCTGCCACTGTTGGAATTGTGTTTTTCATCAGTGTCGTTGTATGTATTCAATTATGGCAACGTAGGTCTTTAAGTCGATGTTTGGGTAATTCTCTCTCAAATGCAGATAATGAAAGCTTGATCAAACACAATGTTGAGAATACATCACAACAGACAAGTACATTGCATTCATTAAGACAAGATGAAATTGATAATTGTATCACGGTCATCAGCATTGATAACCATAAACAAGCATCACTTGAATCTACGGCTCTTGCCATTAATTCTCATTCGGTTAAGAAAGTCATGCATAAACGTCTTAAAGCGTTGGACACTTTTAGAGGATACTCTTTGATGATGATGATTTTTGTCAACTATGGTGGTAAATTGACAATTTTCTAAAATTTTCATAAGCACATGTTAATTTTTAATATAGGTGGTGGGTATTGGTTCTTTGCTCATTCGAGTATGTTCACATGTAAAAATTTAGTCTCACACTCGATTTTTTTATAGCCTGGCACGGTTTGACAACAGCCGATGTTATGTTTCCTTGGTTTGCATGGATGATCGGTGTATCTATTGTTCTTTCACAAAGATCACTTCGTAGTAAAGCCATTCGAAAGCGAAGCATATTTTTCAAGATATGTCGACGAACAATCATTCTTTTTCTTATGGGTACAAAGAAAATTGAACGAGGAATTCATTTTTATAGACTGACAATTTTTATTGGTCAGGTATGGCTACACAAGGTGGAAGTGGACATTTATCTGAGCTGCGTATCTTTGCTACTCTTCAAAGATTGGGATCATGCTATTTCTTAACTGCCATTCTAGTACTCTGCTTCGATAGTGAAGATAATCAGTTGAACAACTCTGTGGGTAAAGTTCTTTGAATTTTCGTTTTTTTTTGTTAGCAATATTGAATCGATAAACACGTGTTCGGTAACTTTACACCAAATCATTTGCATTAATATATTCGTTAAGATAATGAAAGTAATCAGTCGATTGGCACTGAACTTTGGAATACTGTATTCAAATTTTGGCTTCAATGGTTAATCGTTATTCTTGCTGCTATCGCTTGGGTTCTTGTCATGTTTTGCGTCGATGTACCTGGTTGCCCTAAAGGTTATATGGGACCTGGTGGAAAACATGATCATGGAAAATATGAGAACTGCACTGGAGGTAGCTATCAAGCATAGTTACGAGAAGTACATTTAGTTAGTTTAGGCGCTGCTGGATATGTCGATCAAACGATTTTGACATATGCCCATATGTACGATGATCCAACATGCAGGGAAATCTACGATACTAAAATACGATTCGATCCTGAAGGTTAGAACCCAACATTCTCTTCTTAACTAGTTATTCTTTTACGTTTTCTAAGTTAATAAACAGTTGATAGTTCAGCTTGAACAATATCACAGTCTCTACACACATAAATTATCTCTTTTTTTTATCTAGATTCTTTCATCAAATGAGATGCTAAATAGAACTCATTGTTATACGGATGTATCATAAGTACACTAAACAAGAATCTACTCATTTTATCACTAAAATTTTACTTCTTTAGAACGAAGCGTGAGAAGTTAGCAACTAATGAATGTAATTGCTAGTATCTGAAGAAAATCTTGAATCTAACTTTTTCATGACCAAACAATAGTTTTCTAAGAATTAATCGAAGAAAAAGAAATTTTCATATTAAATGGATGTTAACTTGTATTTCCTATTCATATTTGATACGAGCAATCAAACACCGTGGCGAGGTAGAAAACATTTCCCGGCAATGACTTAAAACTAGTCTACAAATCAAAAAGTGTAATCGTTAGTGCGATGAGAGAGTACAATTTACAGACAGTGATTGCTATATTCAATCACTATGGCAGTTAAAAGAATCTAATTATTAGAACACAATATCATATGAATGGTTAATTGCACAACTTTGTTATTTCACAATTAGTTTTTAGTTTGTCTTGCTATACTATCAATCAATTAAGTTGATTGAATTGATTTATACAGAAAGTTATTAATAGTACCGTCAGATAACTACAAAATTAGTGGAATACGTGTTTTCTTTTTTGATGAAAATATGCAATTTATATATCAAAGAAAGCTACAGATTTTATGTTTTCTTTTTCTTCTTTACTTTTTAATCACTTTCATCATCCTATTAACTCATAATATGAATTTATTTAATTTTTCAGTAAACTTTCAATGTACAAGATCCTTTCGTTGGACAAAATTTCACTTGTGCTATTGAGTTATTCCATGATCACGATTTAGGTGTATTACCAGTACATAAGATTAACAATGTAATCGTTCTCAGAATAGATATTTACATTTAGACTCATTGACTATGTTCATGACAGAACTCTCAACGAGTAGACTAATTTTAACTTTAATGTACAGTAAACATATCAGATTTATAGTCGACTCCATAAGATTCGATAAAGTTTAAGAATGATGAGTATACTAAGATTACCGATGTAACTTGTTCGTTTTAAGAAAAATGTATCTAATGGTTGGTGACTCACTACAAGTGAAAAACGTCATGAGCATGTGTGAAATATAACCGAACTGAAAATTCATTGAAATTCAACTGATGAATTTCATAAAATTGAACTGAATGAAAACTTTTAATTCTTATTGTCAATTGACAATAGTGATGCATGCTATGCTTTTTCTAAATAGATATTGAACTGGAATCATGAAAACATACATGAAGTCATGTATCTCATTTTTCTATAGGTTTCCAAACATGAATTTTTTCGATAAATTTTCCATTTACCCTAATAAATAATAATACTTTTCATTTTTAGGTATTTTGGGTATTCTCACAGGCGTTCTTATGTGTTATTTAGGCATACATGCCGGCCATGTTTTTGCTTATGCATCCAGTGTTCGCCGTATGTGTAGTAACTGGATATTGACAGGCTTGATCTGTAGTTCGATTGGTCTTGTTCTATCGAAAGGTGGCCATTCATATGGATGGATACCGATAAACACGAATCTTTGGTCACTTAGTTTCGTACTTGTTGTTTCTGGCCTTGCTTTCTTTATCTTGACCACACTCTATCTACTCGTTGATGTTAAACAATGGTTCTCGGGTGCACCCTTCCTTTGGCTAGGAATGAATTCGATTGTTATCTATGTAGGTCACAGTTTCTTGGAAAGTAGCTTTCCAGTGCAGTTCGAAATCGATGAGACACATGTAAAACTGATGGCACTCAACATATATGGCGTTGCTTTTTGGACACTGATAGCTGCTTTCATGTTTCATAAGAAAGTTTTTATTGCCATTTAAAACCACTTTCCTTACATTTTTTTTCTAATGTAACAGATATCTAAACCGACTAGGTTATTGTCACGAGTTTCTACGGATACTTTCAATTGTAATTATTAGTGATCTTAATATCATACCCACTAACTGAGAATTTTCAAGACCAGTGAGCAAGTTTGTATATATTTTATATACACATGATTTAAAAAGCATCAACTCTTCCATCTTTATTTACGTATTTTGAATGACGAATGTTGAATCAAAAAGTTGTTCAATCAAATGATCTGGTCAGAATTCTATTGATTTTCGTACAATCCATTCGAATGTAAACATCGCTTGCTAGGCTATATTGTTGGCATAACAACTTGTGAAGATATTTCATAAGTATATCTATCATAGAAAAGTTTAGTTACGATTCTTGTAGAATGATATCTTATACGAATCTTGTTCTACTTGCTAGCAATACTTTTTTGTCAGATAGTTTTTTTTTCTATTAGAATCGATTCACTGACCATATAAGATTAGAAACGATCAAACTCATGATCGGTATTGAATCAAAGACGAATATTATTGTTTTCGAAAAATGCTATATGATAAATCATTTTTACAAATCTTCTGAAAGTTGACAAGAATCATTTTTTGCAAGAATATTGAAGTTTCTCGATCTACTGCATGGCTGTGGTGAGAAACGAATAAAATCAAATAACGATCTTCCATTTCATAAATTCGAGAAGAAAAGCATACTTCTTGATTTCCGTGTATTTTCAGGTAATATTGAAGTACGGTAATATGCTCCCCCCCCCCTATATCCGCTAGAAGACTTCTCATCTTATAGTTTAGTGATATGTATATAGATTCAACTTTTCCCTACAATATGTACAATGGGAAAGCTTTATTGAAAATGGATACAAAACTTGCCAATTTCAGCAAAGCATAAAAAGTAGTTAGTGTTCTTCTTCAGCAATTGTTTTGTGACTACGTAAATACAATCGTTTATCAATCATTACAAAGTGAGTGAAGAAATCCTATAAGTAAAGCAACTCATTTGACAAGTCGTTTATGTTTTCGTTTGTATGTACAAAGTCGGAGAGCACAATAATAAAAATTAAAAAGAAACCTGTATAATTATGTTATTCTTACATATGAACAAAATTGACAGTCAGTTTTTAGGGCTCTTACCAAAGAAGTGATTTATTGAACTTAAAAAACGTTAAACAAGAAAACTGAAAAAATAATTTTCGTGAAAATATTCGCGTATGATACACGTTCGTCGATCGTTTTTAAGTTTCTACATGGAACAACTGTTGAATCAAACCTTGAATATCACTGTTTGATAGATTTGACGAAGTATAGTGCTAGGACTAATTATTGTTTCATAAAATCCAATAAAACTGCATCACATCATCCTATACATCTAATGGGATGCTGTAAAATTTAACTAATAAATGAAAAGAAATTTTATTTTTCTTCACTACAAACTCAATGATCAGTACTAACAATGACTTGAAAAACAGAAAGTTAACGTGAATAGTGCCTTTCGAATCTTTTCAAGAAATCCTAAAACATCAGGCCTAAAGAGTAAACCAATGAATCTAAAGCAAAATGAAACCTATTATTCAATTCGCCTGCATCTAGTACTGAATAACGTGCACGAAAAAAGACCATGTAGAAAATATCTATCTTTAGATAATAACTTATTCTATTTTGCTAACATGAAGAAAATGGCGTACTTCAAGACAAAAAGTACATCATTGGATAATAGTATCTCAAAAAAATTTCAAGTGCACACATATGCCGTTTTCTTCTTGTAAAATCAGAGATCACTATTTCACTATCTATTAAAAATTTTTATGATTAGTTTTATGTACTTAGCGATTCATCAACAGTAGAATGATATCTAAGATGAATTTTGAAAAAAGATTAGACATTTTACACGCACAGTTGATCATCGATAATGAAAAGAAAAATCATTCAATCTATTAGTTTTTTAATTAACTACTTCGCCATTTGTTGTATCGAAAAAACATGCTTTACTTTTGATTGCTGATCTAAAAAAGAAAAAATTCATGTGTTTTATAATTTCGCCAGAAACAATCTGTGTAACAATAATGCAAATAATTTATAACTTTAAAATAATATTAATCTATGTTAGAAAATGTTTTGTAAAATATTTGATTGTAAAAATTCGACATGAAGAAGCCGAATTCATAGTTTTCTAGATATGCTCAAACTACAAATGGATGTTTGATTTTCTGATTTTTCAAAAAACAGTCTTTAAAAGAGATGGATATATTTACGCTGTTGGTAGGTGGTATGATATTTAGAAAAGTTTAAAGATTCATATGATGTAAATGATTATCACAGCGACGTTTCTCTTGTGCTTGATTTAAGCAGCATACCGTTGCTTCCTTGATCTTTAACGATCAAGTATAAAACAATAGGAAACCTATAGAAAAATCAGTAATTATAATAAAATCAGTATTTGAAATTCAATAAGAAGCAGAATTATTCTCTCCAATATACTGAACTTGGTAAATTAGATTGTTGGCATCATCTGTAAATAAAAGACTTCTGTCTTTCAGTACAAGGGAACCAATAGGATAACAAAATACTTGCGATTGAGTTTTATTTATTAAGAAACCATAAACAAAGTTTTCATAATGTCACATCGGTTGATGATTTGAATTATCGAAAGGTATAAAAATAATTTTTGAACCAACTGCTACTTCTCTATTACCTGAAACACATAATGCGACGAATGCTCCATTACAGTATCGTTCAGAGAATTGCTGACCTGTATAGAACACCATACCGAATGCACTTAAATAAGAGCAGTTGGTGTACGTGTAAGTAGTGGCGTCACATGGGTGGGGCCAGACGAGGCTGAGCCCCATTGCCGACGTTCGAATCCCACAAATCATAGTTCACTTTATTCATTGAATTCTTGAATTAAAGACATGAATATCATTTAGAGCACTAAAGTCTGAATTTTGAATTGATAAGAGTAGAAATATTTTCTCCAATGATAGTAATGGGGAATCTTCTGTTGATTTCGGTAACTATTAGATATTGAAAGCACTAATATTCATTTTATGTTATCCATTGTGACTCACAAGTCCTGAAGCAAGCTGGCAATAAGTTGTAAAATTTTACAAAGAGATTAAAAAAATATGCTACCTAATAAATCAAAATCAAGAACAATTGTATTTTCTGTTCACCGTCGTCACCAACAGAAGACTAAATATTAACATGTCTTCAAAATCACGGCGGTTTTGGCATTTAATTGCGATTTAAAAAATTTGTCGATTATATAGCTAATAATTGTGGATTTTTGTTGAAATGACACATAAATCACGATTTTTAAATGAAAAATAGCAAGTAATCATGATTTAGCAGACTGATTAATCGTGAGATTTTATCACGATAAAATTATCGATTATCACTTAATTGTTCACATCGGCAATATTATGGAAAATCAAATGATATTATATCATTTATCTTTCCGTCACAATGGATCAGTACCCAAGCAGACAAACATTGGGAAAAACGCGTTAAAACGCGCAATCGGGAACGCCGATTGTGAGTGACTAACGCTCATTAAAAAAACGCAAGAAACGCGTATTTTACGCAGAATTTTCACTTTCGGAGCGTGAAAACGAATAAAAACTCTAATTCTGATAATTTAAACGCATTGGCTTTCAAGTCATTGAATAGTTGTGCGTTTTAACGCTAAGGACTAGAGTTTTTCTCCGTTTTCACGCTCCGAAAGTGAAAATTCTGCGTAAAAAACGCGTTTCTTGCGTTTTTTTAATAAGCGTTAGTGACTCACAATCGGCGTTCCCGATTGTGCGTTTAAACGCGTTTTCCCCAATGTTTGTCTGCCTGGGTAGCTCTCTCTATCTGCCTTCCTGCTCAATTTTTTGACCGTGATATTTGCTCTTTTTCTATAAATTATTTTTGTTATCTGTCGATTTCGTTCTTTTTTGGGAGAAAAAAAATTAAGAAAATGAACTCGAGGAGGTCCTATGATAGACTCACTGACGCCATTCATCCATTTAATCAAAGCCTTGTTGTTTATGATGAATCTTGATTTTGTTGAAAAAATTGATAAAGATCATCAGTTTTGACGATGTATCACGATTTAATCTCATGGTAAATCGGCCGATTAATTGTGATGAAATCGTCGACTTTGCCGTGATTTGAGGGCATGAGAATTAATCTAACGTTACACCATTCATCCATATCGACGGCAAGATCAGCATAACTTGTTTAGTCTGAAAAAAAAAATTTTTTTATTACTACTTTTCAGATGTTCATAAAAATAGTCGTATTATACTCAAATAAATATTTATTTTCCTCTATGTTGATTTCAAATTTCCTGTTCTCATACTTCAACTAGGAATCTTCGTATTTAAGATACAAATAATGCACACATGACCATTTTATTTTAGTGCAACAGTAGTTTTAAAACTTAGCAATAACATTTGAAACTTTTTTATGATTAGTGTCTGGAGTCCTTCAACGAGTACCTTAGAAGGATAGTTGGGGCTGAGCCCCACCACGCTTAAAATTCTGGTGACGCCACTAGGTGTAAGAGTTACAAGATCTGGTCGTTCACTTGAGCCATTCTCAAACTGACGTTTTGAATCGATGAAGTTAGAACTCAAATAAGCATAAGGCCAACCGAGAAAATCATTTTCGTACACACGTGTGAAATAATTCGGTACGAGATCATCGCCAATCTCATCCTGTTTCTGATATTAAGTATACAAATCATGTGTTATTGGATGGAATGCTAGACCAACAGCGTTTCTATTACCAAAGGCAGATGTTTTTTGATTGATTGCATCAAGATCAACAACTTGAATAGTTGCTAACAGTAAAGGTTTGACATCGATATTTGAAGCTGAACTAATACTAACTTACATGTGATTCTTATTCGGTGGTATGATAATCTTTCGAGTAATATGCCGAACTCCACACCCAACAGAAATAAAATTCGACTGGATATTTTCAAAATTTATCAAACGGAAAGGAAAGCATCATTTTTTAGTATTCATGCATGGACGCAATACTTTATTCATTACTTTCATTAGTAAATTTAAAGTTTCATGTTTCATTCACAACTCTAAGTTGATAAATCATTCTTTCTTTATAAACATAAACAAGTAACGGTATCTTTCAAGACAATATTTTATTTCCATGTAAAGGGAACGGTTTGTATTAAAATAACATTCATTTATATGTACATCGTAATAAGTATTCTTCTTTTGCAATTCATAGCTATCTTATTGTGTTGAATTAATATAGCATAAGATGATTTATTGAGGGGATACAATAGAAGATTTTAAATACTCCTGTTTTACTGATACTTATGTATTTAACAATATTCTTTAACGGGATGAACTGAATTTATTCTCTTTTATGTGGTGCTAGTACACTTCGTCGCACGACCCTTCGTCGCACGACACATCGCCGCAGTACATTTCGTCGCAATAATAATTCTTCACGATAATTTATCATACATAAACAAAAGAATTAGTTAATTGAATTACAGAATTTAGATTGGTCTGTTATTTAATTTTCCCCATGTACAATTTTTCCTTTATCTGATTGCTCAATAATGTAAACTTAAGAAAAAAGAAAAATAGACCTATCCAATATCTGCTCGCGTATTTGAAATTGGTACAAACAAAAGTGCTGGACTTGTTTTCCCCTAAAATTGCAAGGAAGTCAATTAAAGAAAAGCATATTTCTGGTATAAGCGACATACTTTCGAACTGAAAGATTTTTTGCGATCGAATAAAACATTCAAAGCATTTGATTCATAGATGTTTAAAAAAAATATATGACCATAGATAGAATAAGAAATTAAAAAAAGATATTTTAGTTTTTAATTTTAACATATTCTTTTGCAAATGAATGTTTAGCTTGCCGTTATCCTTAATGTAGTAAAAATTAAGAAAAATTAGCTTTTTGCATTTTGTCGATGTGAATTTATAAAATTTATTTAACTTTATCTTTTTCACTGTAAATGAAGTTAGCTTGGTTGAAAGAAATTTTTCTTTAATTTAAAAATCTCCTAAATTCATAGACGCCACTTGTACATAATAATCATATAAAATAATATTGTTCCAAAATTTATTACGATTATTTTTACTCCTAGTCGCAGTATGAAAAACTGAAACTATTACGAAAAGTTTTAAAAATTTATTTATGTATTTATCAAATATATTTTCTAATCATAAACAATTATTCCAGAGAATTTGAGTGAATGATGAATTCCGAAAGAGAGGGAGTTTCATCTTAGTTTTTCTTAGGTCAAAATTTTCTCTGAAATCATTTTCTTGAAATACTTTAGTTTTATTTAATAGTAGATTATTTGAACTTTAACAAAAGAATTTCTCCAACAGTATCAGTAAAACAGGGTTATTTTCTACTCTGAGTACATATTCTACGTATTATGTTACTCTAACGATTACATGGTAGAGTATACATTCATGTAATTAATTATGTAACAGCTTAAACAGCATGACTTAATCCAATTAAGTTCATGTTTTCGTTTAAATACGATGAATTTATCGCGACTAGTTATCATTGCGACGAAGTGTCGTGCGACAAAGTGAGCGGTCACCACACGCACGTGGTGTTTAATTAGTGAAAACTACGCTCTCAAATAAATTTGAACATGCTATGCGTGGTTTTTGGTTGGATCGAGCAGTAATGCACTATGTATATGTTCAATATTCTCATACCATTTAATTTATAACTTAAACGATAATTAAAACTAGTGATAAATATTTTTCTGTAATTTATATACGTCGAAATAAACCACATAAAAAGTTAATAATATCAGTGTACAAATACTAGTAGAACGATTTCAACAGTTTTATGACCGAGAACTCCATAGTTTCTATGAAACATTTGAAATTAAAAATGTTTCTTGATAAGTACAATTGTATTACTTCTTCAGATATGAAGCAAATCCTATTTGACATTTACAGAGGTAAACTACAAAATGCACGGTCAATTTTAGCTAATTACATGTATACTATAGTTCCACTTCGAAAATAATGATTATCCCAAGATTTTGCAGATGGAGTATTAGTTCATCTTCATTTTCTAGATAAATGAATCCGATACTGAATCTGCCGTAACGACAACATCTTCTCGAATCAAACGCTTGCATCACATTTAATTAGTTTAAAATTACGAACGAGTACCAGATCCCAACAGTAGAGCTCAAGCAAGATTCTTATAGTGTATTAGAGTACTGAAATCCAACCCGACCTGTGGGTGAGTGCGGGTTCAAACTCTATCGGGTCGGTTTTAGGTTCTATTAAAAACATTGTCAGATTTTTTTTGGGCTCTGGTTTGTCATAATATATGTTCTTTCCTCTATATCTTTTTTTATTTTACATTGAATGAACAGTAAAATAGGAATCTATTGGTTAATGCTGAAAACAATGTATGAATGGATGCGAGATCTTGTCGTTTATTAAAAAAAAGAAATATCTCTTTTTCTTTTTCGTTTTTTTCTTCTTGTCGTTCAGATATGAGTTCAAAAGAAAAGATTCGAAAGTCTATTGAAAATGACGCTTACAAAATATTGGGCAAACCCTAAATCAACTGCTATTTATTGGCATAGTTTTAATCGTAGGAAAGATATTGATGATGAAGTCATTACTTATGTACGTGTTAGGAATCATCTGCATCATGTTTATTTGAATGATGAAAAAACGAACGAAAGAAACAACGAACTAGTGGCTTTATCACTGCGCTCGATAACGAAGACGACCAACTGTAGAACAAACTATCTTATCACTAAACTAAATCATCCACATACTATAGCATATAGATATGGATGACCAACGAGAAGAGAAAAGAAAGCAAACACAATGTGGGGACTGTTAGGACGATAGATATCGTCCCATAACAGTACGTCATGTATTTGTTGAAAAAGAAACAATCTTTATATTATTGTTCGGATCATGTTCAGTATCAAAATTTATCAGGTCACATCGGGCTTGGGTTAAATTTCATATGATTGGATCTGGTGTGGGTTCAAAAAGTTGAACGCGTGCAGAATTCTACGGTGTATTCGGTCGAATTTCAACATTAGGAATTCGAATGCTATTCGGCAGACAGATGTAGAACAGAAATTTATCGGTACGATAATAATTTACATACTATCCGATGACAATCCTGGTGGAGGAAACTGCGAATAATTGTTCGGATTCATGTTCCAACTCGTTATCTAACTCTTAATAGTTGGTACAACACATCATCATGCACGTAGCATTATAGATAATGATTTAAGATATTAACTATTTACTTTAAGTACGATGATAGTCATTTGAACACAGCTTTCAGATGAAGGGAACACGCTTTCAGATTCAGATAGGAGGATGATTTATCGCATATGATGTGGTTTCCATAAGCCAGTATCAAACTGTTAATTTTCAATATAATGAACCGAGAAACTCTGACACTTTCAGCAATTAGTATTTCACAACTATATACGGCCTATGTTTCAACCGTCATTTCTTCATGAACCTTTCTATTTCTTTGTATTGTATAGAGATAAATAAATTCGTGCCCAATACAAAATCAAGTATGTTTTGTGATTTCAAATATTCACTAAATTGCTGTTCACATCCTTCGATAGAGTTCCAATTTCAATATGAATTCTCATTCTTATGGATCACCTGCCACTCCAATCACTTAATTCAATCAAATGCCATAGCTATGTTCATTGATATTATAGAGAAAGACGGTCATTTCTGTAATAGATATGGTCACTTGTACCGTATGACTGTGATCATTTGTACCAAGTATCCAGAGTTAGACAAACGAATACAGATGAATTTCAATTTTTGAACTATACCTTTTAATTCTACTTAGCTAATGAATGTAGAACATCTTCTAAGGTCTGCTTCGATTGAAAGAATAAGAACTCAACCAATAGTATAATCTATTTACTAATATGAATACACATCAGTGAGAATAGATTATGATCTTCGAAATTAGTTCATGTTCGTGAATGTTCACGCTGTTCATTTAAGACAAGTCCATTCAAAAATAATTGATGACAATCAATAGCACTTGCTTGAATTGTCACATGAGTGTTAATTACATGCACTCGAATATAGGAAATGCATAATATCATTAATTTTGAATGAACAGTATCTCAATGTTTAACAAAGTATGCCATTTTCAGATTGATAGCGTCTAGTTAAACGATGAATACGATACATTTTCGCCGAGATGAGAATTCACCGATCGTGGACAATGTTGAAAGATCTTTTGATGACCAGCAGATTGGTCAATTCGATCGAAAATCACCATCAGGCATCGATGAACAAAAGCATGTAAATGCACTTATTTTATGCAAGTTTTAAGAAAAAAGTCCTTGTTTCATGAATCCAATGCAAAAAATATGCTTATCTCAATTACTAATTGCAGTTGAAGGAGCGCAAACTGTGAATACATTCGATAATAATGATGTAAATGAGGATACGCAGCGTTTACTACTCAATGAATTAATAGTGTCCAGCGATCAAACAACTTCAGAATTTCATGAGTCTGGTAAGTGTAGGAGAAAGCACCTTTTTCATAAGTAGCAAAATGTATCTCTAATTAATTTTTGTTTTATGCTCTTTATTCAGCAATGTTCCGATAGTTTCCGATTCGGTCAAACCATTTGCGGCTGCTCATAAAAAACAACCAAATAAGACAGCGATCAAAATCAAGAAGCGCAGGCCAAGTAAGAATCTTTTTAAGTACTAATAACCGGTGGTTCAGAGGAAATGGACTATTTCTTTTCTTCTAATTTTCTTGATACATTCTCAACCATTTTTACTATCTTTTTTATCAAAAGATGCATGGTGAAATTCTCTACAGGACTTTCTAAGCACATTTGATTTGACGTTGAAGTATGAGGAATCGACTAAGTCAGGTTGTCAAGCTTGAATATGTTGAACTTTCTCAAGTTTACTTTTCTCAAAACACTGATTTTTTGCCATAATTGCACAACATGAAAAAATCAGCAACGGATATTTTTCGGACAGTTAATAGTGTCGTTTCTCATAGTGCACGCTGAAGTCTGTTTTTTCCCAAGTATTATGATTCAATTCCTATACAACTGCTTGAGAACGGGTTCAAAATGGTCGAAATTTAGTATATTTCCCTCATTTCATTTGGAGGAAAGGTATTGGAGTTCAGAAGTTTGGCAGTGATGCACTATTAGTTTCCATTTAACTTAAACTAAAAAATCTCAAAAGGTTCATGGTTGATCGAGGCTAGCAGAGTTTTCTCGATGCCCCTGTACTGTTGATTCAAAGACGTGCTTTTATGCAAAATCAAAAGAAAGAAGTAGCGTCTATCTAATGATAGACTGAGTCCCTTTTATGAAAATTTCTATGAACTCTTGGATAATTGAAAAAGATTCTAGTCATCTTTTGAACATATGAGTCTCATGCTGTTCATGAAATAAGATAATCAATTTTGTTGTACCATACCTCAGGATCATTGGATAGGTATATTGGCAAGTGTCTATGATTGCCCAGGACGTAGCTGCTCAAGAGGGTGTTATAAACCGTCTGACAGCCCTCGTGATCAAAAGTAAGGATTCGAAGATCCCTTCTCCTTTCCCCTAAAAATTAATTAAGCAGCACTTGAACTATCCAAAGGCGTCGGAATCCCAGTATTCCGACCAGGGTTGCGATCATTCCGACATCCGACAACTTCCTATTGGAATCCAATATCCAGGATTGTGACAACTTCCAGCAGATTTCTATCGGATTCGATAGTTTCACAATAGGATCCAACTGAGT
This sequence comes from Rotaria macrura, assembly GCA_900239685.1. Lineage (NCBI taxonomy): Eukaryota > Metazoa > Rotifera > Eurotatoria > Philodinida > Philodinidae > Rotaria > Rotaria macrura. The sequence continues at coordinate 25,774 of OENT01001627.1, forward strand.
TCACGAATTGGATCAGCAGTCCAGAGTCGTCTATAAAATCTGATGTCAAATTTTTCAGTAGTCAAACTTCTCTTCATTATTCATCATACAATTAGTGTAATCTTCACAAATAATATCAATGTGAATGTCAATATGATATTTCACTATCTTTTTTATTATCTTTTCGCGCTTTGCAGACACATACACAAAACAAATTAATTTTCTTCATAAGACTCTTTATTTCATAAAAGAGAATTTCATAAAAGAGAATAGAAAAATTTATTCTGATAGTCGCGCAACAATTTTTTTGATGGCGGCTTGTAGACAGATTGTCAAGTACTACAAAATGGCTACTTAAGTTTTTTATTGCCTCAAAATGCCAACGAATGCAACAAAAAAGAGTCATTTTTCGACAGAAATTTTTCGAAAGTTTTACGCATTCGAATTTGACAATCTGACTTAGTTGATTCTTCATACTTCAACGTCAAATCAAATTGTTCTTAGAGAGTTCTGTCGAGAATTTCACGGTGTATCTTTTGATAAAGAAGATAGTAAAAATGGTTAAGAATCTATGAAGAAAATTAGTAGAAAAAAATTGCTATTTCATCTGGACTACTCACTATTAGGAGTATAATAGATTGGTGTGAATTTTCAGTGCCCATATGTTTGAGAACGGGGATAATTTGATTTCTATTTTGCATTCTTTATGCATAAATTCGTATGCTATTTGTTTTTGCAATAACTTATAGTCGATGTATGAATTTTAAATGGAGTTTCGTTTCGATTCGAGCTTATATGCTTAAAAACATTTTGAAAAAGAAACTGATCTACCTTCTGTAGCCATGTTAAAAGGTTCTATTTATTAAATAGATTCACTTTTTAAATGAGTAATTCTGATTTTAGTCATGAAAACAAAAGTCGTGCTGATATTGATTGTCGACCGAAGAATAATCAATTACTTCAGTATTTTTGAATAGATTTCGTTGATCACACGAAGCATTAAAGAAAAAAGAATCTTATCAAGGTTGCTATGTTTAAGAAACTGAAATATCGTATTTAAACAATACTTAAGTTAAGATCATAACCTTAAAATTTGAGTTTAGAAGTACATTTTCATCATAGTGTCCTGCATATATGCATTGCTGCATTAGCCATTGAGTTGTGTTCTGTCTATTGTAAGGTGTCAAAGATTGTTTCAAGTGTATTAATCTTTGTATTTTATTGTTTGACATTGTGAACTTCAAATGTTGTGTTTATGATTCCATTTTAGAAAACAATCTCATAGGAGATTCAAAACAACTCGATGAACCGAAGAAACCAACCCAACCCATGTAATTGACTTTTATTAAATAATTTCTTTGCTCTCAATAATACTTTCAGTCGGGAAGCATCATTTGTGTCAAACATTGTCAAATATACCAAGGAATGGATCAAACTCAACGTCAAAGAGTTGCGCTTTGATCGAATGCTTGGTAGGGGCAGCTATGGTGAAGTAAAGTGTCAAAATAAAAGACTATCCTGAAGTTCGTATGGCAGTCAAGGTATTTAATTGCTACATAGAAATAGTTTTTCTCAAAAGTCCACTTGACATTGAAAGTTATCGTCGTTTAAATTTATTTCACTCTATTTTGAAATTCAATCACCCTATACAACAGTTTCGAGTGAAAGAAACCTCAATAGTATATTTTCATGAGCTTGTATTCTTTTTAGGTAGAAAAAAGCAAAATACAAATGATTCTCCTTTAGCAATTAATTAACGATACACCACTTGATATATTTTTCATTTATTATAGTGCATGCCACTTTCAATAAATGAAACCGTAACATCTGTAAGGTTCACAGAACTAAAATTGATAAGAGAAACCAACTCTGGCAACTGTCCATACCTTATTGACTATTATGGTTCCATAATTGATCATGTGAGTGATGATTTATTTAACATTTTTAGTAGATCTTGGTTTTAATTTTGAAGATTGATAGCCAAGTACGTATTTTCATGGAGTTAATGGATACATCGATCAATAAATTCTATCACGCTACGCACAAAAATTCAGACCTTTTCCCAAATAATCTTGAGCGTTTCCTGTCTCGTTTAATTCATAATGTAAGAACGACCTACACCGATTGCTGATTAATATTTTCAATGCTACTTAGATTGCGTCAGCACTTGAATTCTTTGCCGCAAAAACATATCTTCATCGAGATATCAAACCAGAAGATATACTCGTCAATAAAAAGGCTGTGTTCAAGCTCAGTGACTTTGGAACTTGTTGCGAGATATATGAAAGAAGTTCAGCACAGAGGGACCATATGGGCACTAATATTTATTTACCACCTGAATATGAGGATGGAATATCCAATCTGCTCATCATTAAGACAGATATGTGGGCCTTTCGTATTACTTCAATCGAAATTATTACTGGCAAACATCCGATCTTCCCTCCTCCATAACCTTTTCTGATCGGTAAAATTTCAGCGTGGAACCCTGAAATTCCATCAACAATCATCTCTAACGATATGCAAAGGTTTATTTTACAACTGTGAGTAATTCAATCAAAACTATCATTCCAATTATAATAAGTTTCAAATTTTATTAGATTGAGCAAAGAAGTTAAGGCCCCCCCCCTCCAAAAAAAGTCAATTATCGGGAAAATTCCGAAACTGAGATAGATGCACCAGAAGATAGCCCGTTCTTCGCTCTTTCAGAATTGATATAGGTTTTTAGCCCAAATCTCTTTTTTTGTAAGTCTTCTAAAAAAACCGTATTTTTTTCAAAAATTTCGAAATTCGGATAAATGCATCAAAAGTTAGCGCGTTCTTCGCTCTTTCAGAATTATTATAGGTTTTTACCCAAAACCTCCATTTTGCAGTAAACTTTGAGGATTTCTGGAAGCCCTTCTCAAAAAAACTGGATTTTCCTCAAAAATTCTGAAATATCGAAAAAATTGGTCGAAAAAATCTTTTTCGTTTTTTCTCAGTTTGCACTTTCAAAAAAGCGCATCCCAAATTTCTCAGTCCAGCTCCATAGGATGTATTAAATTTTTTTTTGTTTGAAAGAGCATGTCAAGATGCAGGGCACTGCAGAGCCCTTTTTGTCAAAAACCGTTCTTTATGACTATATAAAAAAGGAACTCTATTCCAACCCCCCGTTTTTTTCGCGATTTTTGAAGTCATTGAAATTGTGATTTCTGTTTTCCGCTAAAAAAGTNAGGACTCTGCAGTGCCCTCCATGTGCACATGCTCTTTCTAACAAAAAAAATTAAAGATATATCATGAACCTGGACCGAGAAATTTGGGTTGCCAAATTCGCTATTTTTGACCCTTGTCAGGTCCGTATCTCAGCCAAAAATCATGATAGAAGGTTGAAAATTTAACCATAACCTTTTCATACCACGCCTAACATATCCTGTAAGTTTTACACAATTCGAACGTTCCTGGGCCAAGATCGATTTTTGAGGGGGTGGGGGGACTTAAACAGCGGCCGAATTCTTATACTGATATTATAAATTTAGCTTTTATTCGAAATCTACCCGCAAAACCAACCAACGAAGAATGTATTTTTGTTAACTATATATTAAAAACGTCACCGATAGGACGACTATAACTAATCAATTGCTAGTACGTTTCATAGATGTCCATGGCGGTAGCGGTACTTTTTTCAAAATCTCATCGCGGTAGCGGCATATTATTTTTTTCAGCCGTCGCAGCGCGGCAACGGCAGATTTTCACCCGCGATGGACATTTATGGTATATTTTCCATGTAATCAAGACTTAGATGACAGAGATGCGATCGATTAAGGATTTTCTTAAACCGAACCGAACCGAAAAATTTTCTAACCGAACCGATTTTTATTTTTAAAACTTTTAACCGAACCGAATTCGAATTTAACCGAGCCGAACCGATTCCAACCGAAAAGTTTGTACAATTTTCCAATTTCTTTAAGGAACTTATGATGTTATTAAGAAGTTTGTCTTAAAAACTAATAATTGATGTACACTTTAGATAAATATATTTGTCCAGCTTTAGTAAAAACAAATATTACAATTATAAAAGAATGAAAACAATGCTACAAACTTTTTAGTTTTCGTTTTTTCTGTTACTAAATTTATTTTGTACATATTGTAAGAACGATTGAATAAAATATCGTTCTCTGTATTTGGTGATAATCTTGAACGTTTCTGAGTGAGGATGTTGCCGATTAAAACATTTACTCAAAGTAAACAAAGATCTATCTAGACCCCGTCTACACTACACAACACAATTTAATACTGTATTAAGAAAAGAGATTGGCTGAAAATTGAACACACTTTTCATCACTGTACAGAAAAATACAAGAACAGTCTTATTAACGTTGATTGGTTATAACGCTACTTACCAATCATTCGTCTATCCATAGACTTACAAAAACTAAGACGTGGTTGTTTATTTCTATTGAACTGACTTTTTGCAAAACGAAATTTTTCTGATTCAAATATTTTTTTCTAAAAAAGCGTTCCTTCTTATTGTAATTTAATTTTAGAAGATTATCATGTCGACTTCACATATACTCGATTATTTACCAATAGAAGTATTACAGTTGAGTGGTTACGATTTTTTTCAATTCATCAAGTCGACTCTAGGGGAACCTGAAGCGCATCTACTAAACAAGATAGGTGTCAAATCAATATCAGCTTCATTACTTACTGAAGATCCACTTGATATTTTTAATTATGATGTTGAAGACGACAAATTAGAAAAATTGAAGAATCAATTATGTTTTAAATTAAAAAATCGAAAACTTTTAATTAAACCTGGTGTTATTTCAGGGTTTAGATCGTTGAAAAATGCTTTGAAAAAGCGAGTTAATGAAACTTCAACACAAACAAAAAATAAACAAAGAAAATCATCGAATTTGAACTCGTCATCTATTTCTTCATTACCGACAACAAGAACAACACCAAATAGATTATCTTCATCGGAGCACAAAGAATATGTTGTAAAGTTCATTAAGAAACGATGTTCGGAAAACAAAGAAAATTTTGGATTAGAAAATTTTGATTTAGAAGAAAATGTTGATTTCATATTCCATATTGAACTTGATGAAAACACTGATGTTAAAGCAAGCATTAAATGTAAATGTAATAAATTAATTTTATTAGGAAAAAATGATAACAAACTCCAAGTGTCAAATTACTATAAGCATTTGCAATCAGCAGCTTGTGATCATATGAAACAAATAAAAAATGCTGAACGAAACTTACAATCAATACAACAACAACAATCATCGATAGCTCATACGTTAAAAGCTGCATCTCAATCAGAAACATCATCAATACAAGTTTCTGCTATAACGCCAACCGCTACACAAGAAACGTTTGATAGTACCACTCCAATATTATCAAGTCAAGTTACATTTAATGGTAAACGTCGCTTGACATCACAATCACAACCACATCATTCGTTAAAAAGAAGTCGATTATAAAAATTTTTTACTTCTCTGTTTTTAACTCGATTCAGATCGTTTACGGTATTTTCCTTTTTTATTTTTTTTAAATAAACCATCGAATTTTTTTCGCACTGCTAAAGCTTTTATTGTTTTTACTCTCGTACAAATAGAGAATATTACATTATATTGTTAATTAAACAAATGACACTACCTACAGTCTCCTATATAAAATTCTGTGTTTGTATTTATAATAAAAGCATTTTACAGTGCCTTTGACTGCTATAAAATGAACTAAAGTAGTTCAAAGTATTCAAAGTAGTTCAAAGTAGCTTAAAGTACTTTGAAGCTCGTGTAAAGTAGCCTAAAGTAGCTTGAAAGTATCTTAAAGTACTTTAAAGTAGCCAAAGTTGCTTCAAGTACAAAAGTCCGCCGTTTCACCTTTGCAGTTCGTACACATTCTATTTTAGTCGGAAATAGTATGTGTAAGGACACGGCATAGGGGTGAATCGAATTCACTATTTATATGATGTGTTTTTAATCAATTTCACACGTGACAATCGTTTTTCATTAATATTGAAGAAATCGTTTTCATCAAAAAATGTAATTCCAGTAGTTGGCTGAATTTTACTAAAAAGCAGTGAAAATATCTAGCGATTTTCATTTTTCGAGAAACCTAAATTACTGAAATGAAAATGGTACAGAAACACTATGAATCTACCGCTATTAAAATGATTTTCTGGAAACACAAGGATCATGCAGTGAAAATGATGTAGAAATAATGAAATTCATGTGGTCATTTTCATTTTCGACGGAACGGAAAGTCATAAGATGAAAACAATAGAAACAATGAAATTAATTAAGTGATTTTCATTTCGCTGGAATACTTATTTAAACGGAATGAAAATGATGGGAAGAAAATGAAACTACTGGTATTATTAGCGTTTTGTTAAAATAGCAAAACAATGTGATAAGAATGATGTAGAGAAAATGAAAGTAATCGATTAATTTTCATTTTTAGAGAAAACTGGTATTTATGAGATGAAACTGATTGAAAAATAATGAAAGTATCGTGGTAATTTTTATTGTGGTGAAATAATTTAAGATCAAAGCACGATTTGTTTTTAGGAAAAGTTCGAAATAACCATTTAACTGAAATTAGATTGATTTTTTTATTCCCTGGGTTAAGCAAGGAAGAAACACTTCGTATATTGCTTCAAAAATGTTTACTTTCAGAGATTGACTTACACACGTTCACGCCCTCACCCTAATGCTGAAGAGAAAGGGAATGTGTTGTTTCGTTCCTTTTTTGGGGTTCATTCGAATTATTTTTTTCTGAAAGAAGAATTAAGAATAAAAAAAATGAGAGTGTAACAGCAATGTTGTTCTTATGTTTATGCGAACAATTGTACATATACATGTACTTATATTACTCCGTCTTTATTTTCGGTTGAGTTTCCTACGCAAAATGTGTCTTTTATGGTTACAACTACAAATCCAGACTAAAAAAACCACAATAATTGGAAAAACAAAAGTTAATTCAAAAATAAAAAACCATTTCACGCAGTCTGATGATGGTAATAATATCAAATGGTGTAACGATCGAATTTGGCCATCTCTGTCAATATTTGTCTCTGACTCCATGCGCGCGGGGCGTGTCGAACTTGTGGTTTGTTGCTCAGATACGGCTGGACTGGCCTTTTGCTCAGATACGGCTTGACTGGTATTTTGTTCAGATACAACTGGACTGCTCTTTTGCTCAGATACGGCTTGACTGGTATTTTGCTCAGATACGGCTTGACTGGTATTTTGTTCAGATACGACTGGACTGGCCTTTTTCTCAGATACGGCTGGACTGGCCTTTTGCTCAGATACGGCTGGACTGGCCTTTAGCTCAAGTAAGACTGGACTGGTCTTTTGCTCAGATACGGCTTGACTGGTATTTTGTTCAGATACGACTGGACTGGCCTTTTGTTCAGATACGACTGGACTTGCCTTCTGCTCAGATACGACTGGACTGGCCTTTCGCTCAGATACGACTGGACTGGCCTTTCGCTCAGATACGACTGGACTGGCCTTTTGCTCAAGTAAGACTGGACTGATTTTTTTCTGTAGCATCTTATCGATAGGACTGTTTTTTTCTGTAATAATACACTGGTTCGCCATGAAATTTCGATTCCAGAGATTTGGTCGGATTGAAAGAAGAGCCGGCTGGTCTATACGAGTAAAATAATAGTCGAATGTGGGAGGAGTTTTGGTGAAATTGAAGTGAAGATCAGGCTGAATATGTTCCACAATTGGATTCATCAGTCCTCGAGTAGTGTGAAAATTTAGGCCGCTTTCGCGATAGCTTACGATGAATGCCTCACGATTCGGAAAGTTATTATAAAGCGAATACCAGCCTCGATCGAACGCGAACCGAATAAACCAAGGTGTCCACATTCTTCCAGTACCAAACCGCTCCACCCACCATTGGGTAGAGAGAAGATTAGGAGTACAACCTGCTTGCATATCGTCAAGTTTCACCGTCTTGATCCACTCCACGAAGACTCGCCAATGTTCGGGAAAAAATACTGTGCCCCAAGTTCCTAGAATACAATATTAGCAGTCTTGGAAAAAACAACCTTTCGTATCTCACCAAGCAATTGATACTTATAAAATGTTGGAACTCCTGTTTCATTAAGTTCCTTATCAACTGACCGGAGACGGAAACCCGTTCTCTGTCCCAGCACTGTGTGCTGATGCTGCAATGACAAACCATACATTCGACTATCGTAATTGCTCTCATTCATGTAGTGGAAGTCGATAGCTCGCTTCAAAAAAGTATAATAGTGAGGCGAAACCACCACATCGTCCTCTAGGAACAATTGCACATCCTGATGTTCAGTAGACATAGTCCATTGACCAACCAAGCCAACATGTTTTTTGTGAACCATTACCGAAAAAGGGCCATGGGACCATCTGCGCAACAATGTGAATCATTACCGAATTGATCTCATATATCAGTTTCGCTAGGTACTAGGTCTTACTTGAGTAGCATAAGATGACTTTTTGTCTCCGAGGTAACTTTTTTTTCTCAGATTGTGCAATACTATTGAAGACTTATACTAGTCAAACTTGGGTAAAATAACTGTATTTACTAAGATTTGGCAGTTTAGCATTTTTTCGGACGAGGTTTTCAGACATGTAAATATATATCTGTTAGTTCCCATAACTGGGTCACCCAGTTCGCTACTGAACAGGTACATGAGTTGACCCCGATAACTCATACTAGTGCATACGCAGATGAAAATAGTGCTGAGTTCACAAAATATCCTAGATTACTTTCATGATTATTTCCCGTGTCCTACGGATAATGTCTTAGCAAGAATATATCATTTTAGTTAGAGCTAGGATGCGACATTTTTTCGCAAAAGACTAAAAATGAAGTATGGACCTATTCATGTTCTCAGAAACAATTTGCTTCAGGTTGTATTCCAAAAAGAAATAAAGCTGTGAGAAACTTTCCATAGAACAAGTCACATATTCTGGAAACACTTTGAGTTTTCTATTATCATCTAAACTCATGGCTTAATTTTAACTTGTGCATCAACAAAACAATTCACCGCAATCAGAGGACTGTCAAAGCCTGATTCTTATATTAGTTCCTTTTGTAATTATCTTAACTTTGTCGTAGATTTTAATCACTACAGAAACAGTGAAAAATATCCGATTATACTTTGGTGACTCTTGAAATGCTCAATCATCTTACAGATTTATGGACTTTTTCATTTGTCTGCTTCAAAATTACTTTAAATGCGATGCAGACACCGTATATGAACACGTACGGGAGCTATAGCTACTTTTCTAGAACTCATAACGTGACAATTTTTAGAATAGTAATTCTATATCCTGATAGGATCTAGGTCTCTCTATTATTCAATATATTATGATCTGGTCTTATATGAGTATGCTGAAAAATGATTTAGTATGCATTTCGGTAATCTATATACAAAGTACCGGGAAGATATGGCTGCTCGTTCAATTGCTATATATGTTTCAAATAAACTGGAAGTACATAAGAAAAGTATTTCTTGTGAAAAATCCTATGTTGTAACAAAGTTTTACTTCGCCGATCAGTAGAAATTTTTAAAAATGAAACTAAAAGATGTAGTTCAAAAACTAAGTTCCAACAGTCTGTTTTGTTCTGGGATCCTCCAACATAGCTCTCAAATTATCTTTTAATACATAAGCGAGAGATCCTGTAAAATTTTGCATTGCGATAGAGGACTTAATCATCTGCAGTTACATTACTAAAACCTCTTTTCTATAGTATCATGCCAGGAGCAATAAAACTGAAAGCGTTAAAAATATTTAGACTATCACACTAATTTATTGAAAGCGTCGATTGTTTTCAGACTAGTCTTGTACCAGATGCATGCCGGAGAGCAGATAAATACAGAAGAGGATAGACATCATCAGACTTCAGCAAATTTTTAAGTAACATAGTCGGAAGCCATATGTCTACAGTGGTTAAAATTGGAAAAATCTAATTATATTCATAGTAAAAACAATTTGGATGAGTCTGAATTTGGAAAGATATAAGTTACACAAGATTTATTTTTGTATTGCATGGACGGTGACTAAAAATTTTAATTTTCAAAGTTATGTAAAGCTTCTATCACTTCTAGAAAAGCATTGCATTTTAAAAAAGTGTTTTTATGGTTATAAAAATTTGACGTACAGGCTGAAGCTTGTTCTTTAAGGAAGTAAACATACAGTCACAATTTTTCTTAGGATGATTTTACAACTATGCAATGTTTTGTCTCTGGCGTTACATTTGATTAACCACGACCAAAGGCTATTAAATGTGTTTTGCAACTCAGTCAAAAGTATCTAGAAATTATGTCATATGACGGCCTAAGAAACTGCTCAGGATGTGAACTCTCAGATAGACAGATTATTTATCATTTCATCTTAAATTTTCAGCACACGTGATTGATGCCATACAAATTGCCCCACTAGCAAACAGAAAGCTTGTTAGTGATGATCTTTTGTGAGAAACATATGCTTCTAAACACTAGACCACGTTTTCTCGTGGATTCGCATCGTAACCTCATATTCTTGACCAGAAAGGGTAAGAAAAGTAGCAACATAAGAAAATCTAGAAAGTTATTTGCAGAATATAGTCGTTGTATCTGTCTTTATATCTGAAAAATTTCCTTACAAATGCATTCATGTTGATCAAACTATCCCAGATGTTTCTATAAATTCTTGAATGAAAATCACATAAGAATCATCTAGATGTTCTAGCGAGCTGTCGAATGAATAAATTCTTAACGCTAAATGAAATACAACCAAAGAATAGCATATCTTGGACTAAGTTACATAAATTTATTTCTCAAATATCATCTGGTAATAGAAAAATCACTACTTTTAAGTTACTTCGTAAGCGCTTTGCACTATTTTTTAATACTGTAGCGACTTTCTATTCAGGATAAATGAGAGGCATTGGCTAACAAGATAGTGAGCTCATAGGTCTTGAAAGATATCTCAATTCGCTATAAGAAAAAAAATCTTTGACAGATGCTAGTGCATACAGTTGTTTCTTAAAACCAAATACAAATATGGATCAGATTAGATTGAAAAACCTTTTGAACGGATTATCTGAAATGATATCTGTACTTGAGCCAAGGGGTTTTTGCAAATGGGTATGTTTGTTTCTAGAAACATTCGACAGATTAACTAGAATAATTTTCAAAATAATCCTTTTGCAGTATTTTGATAAAGATTAAAGATGCATTGGTTGCTCATGAATCTTCATACTTCTTAATATACAATTATGGTTAAAAATAATAATGAAAGATTATGTTTTAGAGTGCCCAGATTCTTTATCTGTATCGGAGTTCCTACTAGCATTTTATCAACGTCTTATGAATGATGTTTCGGTATAAAAGTCATGTTTTCCATTTTTGGTTTGCATATTTTTGTTATTGCTTCGTACGCATAAACTGGTATGAATGTCTTGTTACAATATTTTTTACTGGTGTCTGCTTTTGTTATTTTAAATATTAGATATAAAACTAGAATTCATCGCTTTTAGGAGACGTTTGTACGGAGGAAATTGTTGAAAATTTATTTTGCTAATGATCTTTTCATTTCATTGTCGCATTTTTTCATAATAAAATGGTTAGTGATAGATTTGCAGATAGCTTTTGTTTCTACTTACTGAAATTTAGAGACTTGTTTATCCCCATCGCCTACATATGCTATAACTTCTTCCCATTGACTTTTTTCAGTTGCACTAGATTCTGAGTCAGGTCGATCAATTGATATATGTAATGGAACCGAATCACTCGAATAATTCGCGAGCTGAAGACTTTCAAGTAAACGTTGAAGGCTTCGAAGTCTATTATAAGTAAGAATACGAATACGAATACGGACAGGGTTTATCTTGTTGGATGCAGGATAAGGGATACCATTCTCCAGTAAACTGCATGAACTATCTGTGCTCGCTAAAAGATCCCATAACCTTAAGCGCTTTAATTTTGCTTCCATCCCGACAAGCCAGTTGCCATGAATAACGACAGGTACAATACCTCGGCTTTGGGGTCGCTGAAGATCAAAGAAAGCACGTCCGTCTGGAAAGAGATAAGGATCAAGGAGTTTTATTTTGGTAGTATTAAGACGATCGTTAATACATTCTTGTTCCGTGTAGTCACTAGCAGGGCGCTTACGTTTTATGTGTTCCTCTTTTCTCAGTAGCTCGAGGTTTAGCTGCTGACACTTGATTACGTCCTGCCAAAATTTCCTACCGTTTGAAGTAGCATGAACAATAATGAAGCCTCCACTCATCTTCGTTTGTTTATGTGTTTGACCTTGGATCGTAATTTTTGTGTCATGCGAAATGTGATCAAACGGATTGGCAAGCCAAATAGTATCTATGTCGGCACTGAGAAAGTGGTATCCTGCACGAAGTACGCGCATGAGGAATTCAAGACGATACATCATAGTAATCTGAAAATCGTAG
>OENT01001628.1:0-38184 GCA_900239685.1 Rotaria macrura
GTATGAACATTGTTGCACATCTGTTCATTATATAGAGGTTTTTCTTCTGTACGGACCAAAAAAAAGCGTTCATTGTTCAGAGTTGAGAGGTGTTCATTATGTAGAGGTCTATTTCAAGCAAAAATTGATCGGGCGGACCGAAGTATTCGTTCAAACAGGAGGTGTTCATTTTATAGAGGTGTTCACTAATAGAGGTTTTACTATATTTCAGATCTTCTCATGAATACGATTTTCTAAGATGGTTGACTTTGGGAGAGTCGAAAGTCGGAATTGTTTTTAAGAGACGTTCCATGAAAATATCAAAATTCCAAAAACATGGGGGTCAACCGATTTTGAATCTGACCTAATAGGAATTTAGGCCATAGGGTATCATATGTAAATCCAAAATATTACGGCCCAAAGATCTACTTATAGTTGGCTACGACCAATACACTTGACATACCCTAAAAAATACAGTGAAAAAATGCAAAAAATTCAACTTTTGGTTTGCTGAAATTTTTCCTCCAAATTTTTCCACGGTTCAAATTGAGTCAGATACCAATCGATAGAGCTTGACTTGCTCTACGAAATGATGCATATGACATTTCTCTTCAATTTCGATATTGAAGGAAAAAAGCAAAATAATTTTCTAGAATGATTTTCAAAGCTTTTTTCAGAATGAAGTTTTTTAAATGAGTTTTTTATGTATTTACAATAAATATATTTCAAAGTCAATACACTAGCGGCATATACAGCATGTATAGTGATCACTCGGATATATCGACAAAGAGATTCAAAGCTCATTGGTAATAGAAGTTGTCAAAGAAGCATTTCCTCAATGAGTAGAGTGCTTTGAATAAAATGAGTTTTTCAGCATGAACAAAATTCATAAAATAAATAAGTTATAGTGCATTCGATAGCTGACATACATCATGCTCTACCAGACGCACTAGATATCAAAAAATTGAAAAAACTCACCAAAATTGACATTTTAGGGTAGGTGTGTGAGGGGGGGCTTAATCACCTTGGATTAGAGACCTGCAGCCCTACCCTACCCTACCCTAGGATAGGGTAGGGCTAGGGTATCGTTTTGAAAACTGTAGGGTATTGCAGGGTAAAATTTTCCTTTTTTTCAATCTGGTCTGTTTGCACGTCCGACGTCGGACAACCTGCAATATTGAACGATATCTTCTATTCATAGGGCAATAATGAGAAAATAAATATTAAATAGTTACTTTGTGTCAGTCAATAATACACGACAACAGTTGTTCATGGCTCTTTTTGTTCTTTGTCGATATTGTTTTCAATATTCGTGGTTCATGCAGTACTACTTTTCTCCTTTTCATATTGTTTTTGATATTGTTTGTATAATATTATACAGATTTCTGAAATCTAATTACATAGTTTCATAAATAAATACCCTAGTCGAGAATCACTTAACAAATCCCAGGAAATACTCGAAAAAAACAAGTAGCGCGGCGTTACCGTCGCTTACCCCTACTGAAAGGATTTGATGTTGTTGAACAAAGGATACCAGAGCAACGAGACATATTGACGGATCTGCTGTAAGGGAAGTGAAAGAAAAAATCGAAAGAATAGTCAATATTCTAAAAAAACTCGAATCTCTCGATAGTTTTTATTGCCTCTTTATCCCGCCTGTATTGAGTATTTCTGCTTTTATTCTGCGTCTCTTGAGCATATTCACTATGTCATTCGTATTGTCAATGTATTCGCTGTACATCTTTCGAATCCTTAGTACTGTTAGCGTGCAATTTATATTTTGTTATTAGCTCTAGCACTGCATCCAGAAGTATTAAAAGGTTTCAATGTTCGCATCGAGCCAAAATAAATAAACAAAAATCGTCAAGTGGCATGAAAAACTAAAACATGTCACCAGTCAGATGAATACCAAGATTAAAGGTTCAACCAAAGCAACGTTTCCTCTTATTTCATGGAAAAAAAAATTAAACTTCAGGAAATCATAGTGTTGTACTAGTTTTTCTGTCTGTAATCATTTAGGGAGTACCTCTATCACGCATTTCAATACCCAACCTTGTTCATTCTTTTGTAAAACAGTATCGAATTGTCTGTTTGACATACTGAAGTGGAGCAATATATAGTCTAACCTTTTTATTGGTGAAATGGTACCCAGGAGAATTATTTCGATAATTGGATCCGATCTGTTCTACTCGGAATCCAATATCAGACTCCATTCGGATTGCATCTGTTTATTTTTATAAAAGTAACGAAATCCTATTGGAATTCAAGAGTGAGATTGTGTTTCCCTTCCTAGTGTTATGCAAGCAGGTACTAATTAGTATCTATTGCAGAAAATAGGACTCAGTTGTCGTATCCATTTGTACACCTGTCTCTAGTGTGCTCATCTAGACAATTACCGTTTTCAACATTAGCAATACGAAATATTACTTGATTTAAGCAGTAAGAATTTCATTGAAAAAAACCTATTCTGTGAAATTTCAATTCCTCGTGGCTTGCGTAACTGTGTGATTCAGTGTTTCTTTGTCGGAAGAACTTTTCATGTGAACAGCAGATCAACTACTAGCAGAAAATATTCCATCGCTCCACTTAAATATCAATCACAGCTTTGACTGTGACTCTGAACAGGGACGTAACTCGACTCTCAAAGTGGTAGGAAGGGTCTATGAAAGCACCATATGGATATAGGTTAAATTTTTCAATCTTTATGATCGAATTTCAATAACAGGGGGAAGGGATAGTGTTCCATGTATCCCCCTCCTATTTACGCTCTTCACTCTGAAAAACATTATAGTACATATTTCTTGTAAAAATCAGATCACCATTAGAACTCCGATCTCCATCGCATGACTGCAGTAGAATAATAATGTCAACAATCTGTCTTTATTATAGACTTCATAAATTACTAAGCGCAATACTTTAGGAGATTAGAATTGTTTTTATGATTTACTCTACAATCATATATGATGGAAATCAGATTGAAGTTCATCGAAATGCTGAGGGGAGAGGAAGATAATGAACTACCAGCTTGCCAGAATGTTCTTCTCTACTTTCCACAGCAATCACAGATCCATAGACAGATAGGGATTGTAAGTGACAAACAAAAATATGATGATTATGGAAATATCGTAATTAGGGCTGGCACTTTATCTTTATCTCACTTTGAAAAAGTAAAGTAAAGTAAATCACTTTACTTTATTGGATAAAGTAAAGCTGGATCACTTTACTTTACTTGGTAAAGTAAAGTTAGACAGAAATATTTTGTATAGATAGATTAAAAAACCAAACTTTTTCAACTTTACTTTTTTGAGTAAAGTAAAAAAAAACTTTACTTTACCAAGTAAAGTAAAGTTCAACACTTTACTTTATTTGGTAAAGTAAAGATAAAGTGCCACCCCTAATCTTAATACACTTAGATACGAGAATTTCAAAGCTGTTAACCTATTATTTATGGTGCATAACTACCATGCATGCTAATAGATTTTCTAATAGAAAGTGAAACGCTAAGAAGGTAACGTGAAAAAAACAGTCGTAAAACTTAGTAGTCATTGTCATGATTACTACAAAATTCAGCAGGACAATAAGTAAAAATTATTAAGGATGAAGCAAACGTAACTGTATGTTCAAACAAGTGTGTTCATTGGAATCAACTGAACCGGACGTCATCCACCGAATCCTCACGATTACCCACTGTCATGTCCACTTCTGGCGGTACGCCAACACAGACACGTACCATTTTGATAATACTCAGGCAGTTCGAGATAATCCCTACGCAAATTTTCTACCAATTCAGCCGCGCCGAATCGTTTTCAGGGCGTAAAGAAAAACACCAGAATTTGACCTAAAGGCTGGATATACATAAACTTATACGGAATAACGCTCTCTGTCCTGCAGCTCAATTAATTTAGAATCCAGTTGCGTGTTGCTCATGCTGATCGACGGCTCCTTATTTACGGTTTTCCACCGTCCAATACAAACACTACGCCTCCTTCGACTGGAATCTCAAGTGCCGGGCAAAACTTAATAAAATAAGCACTGCTAGATAGAAGAAGTCTTCAACAGCCACCCAACATTTTTCGAGTGTCTTGAATGAAAGTCGAAAGAAAACTCATAATTGATATTCTGACTAGTGGCAAGTCGTTCGTCGGCACCCCTACGGGGCGCCACTCATGGCTAGCCACTGCCTAAGATGACGGTACTGAAACAAGTGATCGCTCTTGTTCATGAGCATTGAAGCTGCAAGTGCGGACAAATGACGTAACCAACTTCCGTCCGCGTGAATGCACCAATTTCCCAATTCAGAAACCTAAACTTGGTGGTCCCACGAACCTTTTCACAAAAGACATACTTAATCGATCCAACTGTTGACTGAGAGCAAATCAACCTAAATCGGATGGGTTCTACTGCGGAGTTAGAAAGACAACCATAGCGGGAATTTCCCATCTAATTATCGCATACAACCAAAACCTGGTGCAAAGCATTTCCACACGATGAAAACAGAGCCTTTGTAATTACCATCATTCAACCCAAACGCAGTCTCAGAAATAAGCGGAACTCGCCACCCTCGAACTCCTACTGATCGACAGCCCAATCGAAAAAACACCTAATTGGCCTAATTCACCACCCTTGCAATCCTATTAGTCGACCGCCCAATCGAAAACACCTGATTGGCCGAATTCGCCATCCTTGAAATCCTATTGGTCCATCGTGTAATCATGATAACATGAGATTGGTTGAGTTTATGCAGGGACTATGAATCGTTATAAGAAAGGTCCGAAAAACATTTTTTCGTTCTGTTCGAACGAACGAACGAACGTAACAGCTCATTTCGGTGTACTACACTCCTTTCAGTAGAGGGAATAGAAACTTGTCCATTAGATTTACAGAGATACGAGAAAACTTAAGATATTTTTTTCCAAAAACAAACAATAGCTCCTCTCAAATTTACAGAAAATGAGACAAAATTATCTTTCATTTTTCAAAAATAAGCCTGATGTACCTTCCACAATTTACCCTGTTCCTAGTCTAGCCGTCATTGATGTGTGTGTACATGAATATTATTCTATGCTTTGCATGAATGCACACGATAAATGTGCGTGTCGCAACTGATGTATAGCATATCCATTTTTGACTAAAAGAATCGTCGAATGTGATTATTATCATTGAGCGAGAGTCTCTTTCGTCGTAGATTAGAATGTTATCATGCGTCTTTTTTCTTATTTCAGATTTTACAAAGAACTACTTACACACTTAAAAATTTTAAAGCATGGCACAACAACCAGTAAAAGCAACTCGAAAAGTCGAATTAACTGAAACACATCTCGAAGCACTCAAGAAAAGATCACATCTCAGCGAAGCCGAAATTCGAACAAAATTCGGTGAGTGAATACTAATAGCAACAGTAGACGATTTAGTATCTCTTCTGAAGTGATGTCTATAATCAAAACTAAATTTGAGGGAAGTCCTGGTATTCGCACTGTATCGATGTTTTCTAATTTGTGTTAAGCGAGATAAAAAAAACTATTTGATAACATTCCTAATCTTTGATTTTTATTTGCAGAAGACTTCCGCTTTATGGCAACCAATGGTCAACTCACGAAACAGGAGTTCATTGCACTTTGGAACGAGACATCACCTCAAAATGATTGCTGCGAATGCTTGGATATAGGTGATCGAGTTTTTGCATTCTTCGATCGAGATCATTCCGGTAAGTTGTTTTTCTTTCTACAGACGCTGTGTTCATCAGATTATATTGTCGTATAGGAAAAGTTGATTTTAACGAATTTTTGTTGGCTTCATCTTTGATGACTCCTGGATCGGCAACGCAAAAACTTTCGCTCATGTTTATTCTATGTGATTTCAACCACGACGGTTATCTTTCACGAGAAGAAATTGAGAATATCTTTCTTCTTTCTAATACAACCAACGAATTTGCAGATCCAAACGAATTCGAAACGTTCAAGACTCATTTAAATAAAATCTTTGAACAATACGACGTAAACAAGGATGGAAAAATCTCACAGAAAGAATTTTGTAATCTATGTACCCACGATGAAATTTTCAAAAAAATGGTAACCTGATGTCTTTGAAACGTGACCCGACAAAATAGAGACCTATATTAAACCAAAAACATTACAAATCCTCTGTAGAACTATGATCGAATTCAATAAGATTTCTCACTGATAGCTATCAATTTTTTGAAATTAAGTCCTTTTAGATAGAAATAAATGAAAAAATCATTCTCAAATTTATCTCATTTTTCTAACTTTCAAATATTTATTCATGCTCGATTTAACTTAACATTGTTTACACGGACGAGTCTTTTTCTATCATGTAGGTCTACATTTCTTGAAGATGTTCGTGTTGTGAATGATCATGCTACATTGTGGCATCCACTGATCATAAACTCAATTCTGTATTCAATTCTTTCAAGATATGCAAGAAATTAACTCTGAATATGGCAATTACTTATCACAGAACAACATGGTTTGAAATGAATAATAGTTAGAATACAGCACACGAGTAGTACTAAATTGAGATTGGCATAAAAGGCTATTAACACAAATAAAATGTATTTTATGTCGATTTCTATGCAATATTTCAAGTTAATGGAAAAAAAAAGAAAGCAAATCAGATATGAATGAATATACTAATCTAACCACCCGAAGTAACATCAAAATCTAGGTTAAGACTAGTCTGTGATTTTAAGCTATCAGACAACTGAATGTCATGTTTAATTCTAAACCTAATGCAACATTTTCCTATAAGCAAATCTTCGCTTTATGGATCATTTTTTCTTATTTTTCATGTGATTTGGTGAAGTTCAACTTTATCTATGATAGATTGCTTTTCAGGTAAACTATATACAAAAAAATAATCATAATACAAATACAGTTTTTCTTCGGTGATAAATATCAGCCCATGCGCAGTGATTATGTCAATTGTATGGAATCGATAATAATTTAATTTTGTATCAATTTGTATATTGCTGAATAAAATATATTTATTGCACTCCAATAAACATTTTTTTATTATCTGAATTGATTTCTAAAAAGTGTAGTGTTAATTTCACAATCTTTGAGTCGACTAAATTGTGTTTTCCCCGACGAGACACATAAAATTATATGTCTGAATTTTCGTATAAGAGAACAACTTACGAGTGAGTCAGACAGAATTAAAATAAAGACACCAAGTGCAACATGAATATCGTTCAGTCAGAATATATATTAAAATAATCTTGTTTTGAGTTCGATCAATAAATTTTTATGTGACAGATCGGAATCGAATGCATAGTAATTTTCCATTTGACTACCTAGTTCTATATCACTCGATGGTTCTAAAAATTTAACATGTAACAATGACAGTTTAATTTGATATCTTTTAACTCCCTGTCATTTATTCTTACCCTCTCATCTCACACATTTTCATACTAGATTTTCCACTTGGATATTCTACACGTTGATGTATGGCGACCTCTGATATGCGTTTGTATCAGTCCATATCTAAACCAATCAATGATTCATCTACTTTTAACTCAATCAAAACTCGAGAATTCGTAAGTTTTAGACTAATTTCCCGAATAATCTTCATCAAAGTTATCATTAGAATGAGCAATTTTGGATTATCAGTCGTTTCTGCATTGTAAGCATTCAACCATACACATAGTTTCGTTTGAAATGTTTTTGTTTAAGAGTCAAACAGAAATGCCTTCACAACAATCATCAGTACATATCGGCTAAACAAGGTCTAGAATTTGCTGAAACAGCCATCAAAACAACCCGGGCAACTTATGCATCTCAGAAAAATAAACTTGATAAATCTTTTTGCAATGGTACTTTATCGAAAGACGACTATGATAAACAATCAGTTCGACTTGCATATCAATTAGAAGTCGATTGTACTCCGTGGGAAAGTTATGTTTCAAAATTAACTAAACTTGTCGAACAGTATTCATCGAAAGCAGAAACACAACGAACTAATAAACGAACACTCAATCAAATTTCACCCACCGAAAAGCAAAGTAAAAATAGAGTTTTTATTTCTGTATTTAAATTTCTTACATCTAGATTCTAATGTATATGTATCCAAGCGTAGTCGTATGAACTTTTCAGCTAGTAGTTCGGATTCAGATTCACCTGAACCTATTCCTTCAACTACTCAAAAGAAATCATCCAATCCAGTTGTAATCAAACACGAATCAAGTACAAATACGAATCCATTGGAATTCTCACTACGTTCACCTTTCCCTTCAACACCAAACATCATTCCGTTCACAGCTCAAACAAATCATATTATCCAACGAATTCCCTTACAAGTAAATATTATTTCAACATTCAAATCAAATTTTATCTATAGCAGATCCCTGTCGAGAATTAGTCAGACCGTGAATAGCATATAATTCTATAGATAGTGTACGCTTAACAAGACAATTGTACAAGATGTTAAAGTCGTAGTTTATTTTAGTCATTCTTTTAAAAAGAAACTTCAATTGACTTCGAAAGTTTCGATTTTCAATTGGATATCTAAACTAAAACCCACAAAGTGAATTCACTATGAAACTATGCTAGTATTGAAGTATCAGCTTAGTATTACGTATAAGAGATGTTCGTAAAATTTCATACGAGTATAAAAATGCATCATTTCCATGCCAAACCAAAGCGAACTTTTTCAAAACACTATCAGCGAATACATACGTGACCGAGACTTGTAGCAGAAAAAGTTTTGCTTCTACACATTTTCACCTATCTGTGTGATATCATATCTCGCTTAAGTGAACGAACAAAAACAATTGAAATTAGCTTTACAATTGATAAATCATCACTTAGTTCGGCAGTATATTTTATTGATCTAGTAAGTTTCAGACAAGGGTATTGATAGATAGCCGAGTTATTTTCCGTGATGATGATCTTCAATAATACCATTTCGTCGATCATATTCCTTTTCAGTCGAACTTTTGAGATTGTATCAAACTAAGAAAATCAAAACTTGCCCCAACTTTCAATTGTAAACTTTGTATTTATTTGATATAATAGTTTTATTCAACTGTCTAACTTTCAACAGAATTCGGTTCTGTAGAATGAACGAAAGCATCTATTTCGAAATCGTCTTAGCACTTCGGAAAAATTCTTTGATGTAACCTGTTAGGTAGATAAAAAAGTGAGTAACTATTACACTGTTCTAATTTGATATGCCTCGATGATGATACAATAAAAATCAATAGATTTTTTTACACATTCTATCTTTGTGTTAGATCTACAACGATTCTAGTACTCTTGAATACTTTGCGTTTTTACAAAATCGACTTCTATTATTCCAGTCATCAAATTATGCTATGTAATGCGCTAAGAATTTTTTCTAATGAAATGTTGCATTTATTCACATACTATGACTATTCATTGTACCTTATGTAAAATTTATCTATGAGTAATTAAGTTTACCACAAAATATTCATCAACGTCTGCGTTGGTTTTTACAAATTATTAAAACAATAAAAACTCAGACACGAGAGAAAAGCTTTGTATTCATTCAATAGATCATCGAGATAAGTCCGTACAATGAATGTTATTATTTCTTTTTTTTCTCTCACACCTAAACGCTTTATTTATTAATTGTATTCCTCATGGAAAAAATGTATATTAAATACCATGCTATTTATAGAAAACTATATTTTTTATAACTGTTTAAGTCTCAATAGTTTTACGACATGGTTTGAAATAGAAAATGATGCAAATATTTAAAATATTGACTATTATCTGAACTATATTGATATTTCTATTATTTTCTGTTTAGCACATTAATGAAATAGCTGCAAAACAAATAGTTCTTCTTCACGACGAAGGACAATTCGTACGATGGAATGATGTACTTTGGCGTGTTTTAACACATTTCCATGTTCAAGATCTGGGTAATTTAGGCATTCAACGTGCCGATCAAATAGCTTGCATTGATAATCTCATTCGAACGCAAAATAAAATCAACATGTATCTCGATGCTTATGCCTATTGGCAAACAATGGGTACAATAAATGAACTAGAAAATGATTTAGCTCGAATTTTCTATAAGAATGACTTCAATGAATTATTGTTGGGTCCTATAGAAAAACAACCGAAAATTGAAGAATTATTTCGACTGAGAAACATTCGAAATGAACATATCAATAAAGAATTGAAAAGTTCCGATGTATTAAAATATCTTGATCAATACATGACAAAAGAATCTGCATGGAAAACAGAAAATGAAATCAATGTTGAACATTTTTTTAAGTTCATAGCTCAACAAGTTCGTGTGAAAAATATCTATCAATTGGGTATTCGCATGAAAAGTGCCTATTTAGCAAGAAATGTGAGTTGACGAATAAAAAAAACAAACAAACTCTACAGTAACAATTACATTCAGACAAGGATTTCTTCTAATTTATTTACTAGTGTATTAAAACAATGCAGGCTAGCCAACGTAAAACGATGGAAATAGCACGAGCAGAATTGAATCAAATATTAACTATTCTTGTGGAAAAAGAAATCGAAAAAATTTCGAAAACTATCAATGATAAATTAGATAGCAATAGTCAAAACAATCTTGAACAACATCAAAGATATGCATCGATGGATCCGATCGATATAATTAATGATCTTATTGAAATTTGCCGTGATGTTTGTCAAAGTAGGTGTAGAAAAGTTTTAGTTTTCTTTTATCTCATAAAAATTCAATTATCTTACTACAATTGAGTTTTATTTTTAGAAAGAGATGTTCAGAATTAAGTTGTGTAGATGAGAAGGTTTTTCATAACGATGAATAGATTCTACTAGAAAATTGCTTTCAAATTTCACGATTATGCTGCGTCGCTCGAGTGTAACAAGGATTTCATTGACAACAGGATACTATTAACAAATGAAATTTAGTTTTCTGTTCAATGAAAAACTTATGATCTTATAAATAAAACATGATTTCGTAAAAATATTCTAGTCCCATGTATATATATATATATATATATATATATATATAGACAAGTTAACAAAGTTCTATATTACACATAACATTTGAACTTGAAAATCAAGATTCACTCGTCAGTCACGATAAAAGAAAGTCTTCTCGTACCTATTTTGATCTGTTATAATTGAATTCAATGTGCTACATGAAAAAAAAAACTATTTATTTAGACTATTCATCATTTCGAAAAATATCTCAAGCACTTGACACTATTTCCAAAGATGCAATGTTGAGAAATATATTTCAAATTGCTATTTGTCATGGTCAATTAGAAATGCCGGTTGCATCCAATCAAAAAAACGAATCATCACATAAAAATAGTTCTAGTACAAGCAAAAAAATTTATTTCCATTCATCCGACTCATCCGATAATGAGACTGCGATAGAAGCAAAGCCATCAGTACCAAGCACACATCGTCCAAATGAAACTGAAATTCTTCAAACGTTTAAAGAACAGATTGGTCAATTAAAAATTATTACATTCACCTTATTATCACGTATTGAACAACGCCTATGTGAAAAGTTCAAAGTAGTTCATTTTCACGAACTTGACCACGGAACATTTAGCGATTATATGGCACAAAATGAACACTTGTTATTTCCTTGCGATACTAAATTCAAATTTTCTTCATCTAATGATGATGATTCAAAGTCAACGTATACAGTCTCATTCGAAGATCTTGAACGATTCATTCTTCATATAAACGACAAATCAATCGATCAACAATACATGGAACGAATCGTATGTTACCATTATCATGTTGAATCATTCGAACAACTTGGATACGGTTCATTTCGTTCATTGTTGAATTCTATTAAACATGTTAATAAATCTAAGAGTACATCGATTCACTATGAATGTATGCTAGTGGATGAAGTACCTATACTCAAACAAATATCGGACAAGACATCCAAATCATTTTTAGAAGGTAAAAGATATTTATTTTTTAATAGAAAAAAAAATCACTTCATTGGATAGTCGCCGAGATAAATATCAAATTTTATTAAGACTAGAAGACACAATAAAAAAACTGTCTTCTCATACTCGGGTGAAGAATTTTTCAAGAAGCGATGCATACCAAAGAGTGCACAGGGGAACATGATAGAAATTTTCATGTTCAAGAGAAAAGTTCGAAATCGTTTGTCTTCTGATTCAGACTTTTAGTTTAAGGCACATCTACAGATAAAGTTCTTCTCTTTCAATCAATACTTCAGGGAGACTCTTTTCTTGCTGGATCCTTCCTATGGTTGATAGAATATTATTGGGACAACCAATGAATCGATGGTCCTTGGTGAGTCAATATGCGATATTTGATTGTTGTCTCTAGTTGATCGAATAGGAAATCTCAATAGAATTGAAATTTCAATAATAATTTCTACAAAACAAGAAGATCGAAGATTTTTCGAGACATCCAAACAACTATCGGATTGCTGTGAATACGAAAACAAATAGGATCCGTTGTTGACTGTTCTCTCAAAAATGTTCCCTAACTCATGGTATTAAAACAAAAAATCCCATGGCAGTTAACATATGACCTTTACCCAGATCGAGAAGTAGGGGATGGTCTCCGCAGCAAAACACCAGAACATGGAAGCCGTATCCTAGTTGGAAATTTTTCAGATTTTTTTCTGGTCGATTCCAAAGAATTCCTATTCTTATCTGCAAGAAATGATCGAGAAAAAATATCCAAACATGGTCCGGCCGGAATACTCCTTCCATATCACTATGATTTCCTGTGTTTTCCTTCAGGATCGGTCGACTTCCGTTCTTCAAATTTGATATGAACACATGTGCACAGTCAAATGTATAAACTTTTGAAACAACAAGTAGATCTTAGAAAGCCGTTACTACTATCAATATTTAATCTAAACTATTGAATACTATGCTATATTCTAGGCAAGGTATTTCCTGTTTGAATATCAAAAAAGTCTTTAATCATTTCATTGTTTGAATATATGATTATCGATAAATAGTATTCATGTTTAGATATTGAACAGCAAGCTTTATGTGCCATCGATCAATGTCCTCTTCTGGGAAATCTTCATTCTGATATACAATGGAATTTACGCTTTCGTCCAATATTAGGCAATTTAAGAATCTTTCTTGCTCGACATTCGTTTAACATACTCGAAATCGATCATTCTACATATCTCAAATTATCTTCAAATTCTACAATCGAACAATTCAAAGAATGTCTTTATGATTACGATCCAATCTTAACGTCAGGACATCTTGTTTCAATTCTTGCTCAACATGATTCGTTGTACAATGCACCATTATCTCTTCTTGCTAATATAGTTCATACGTTTTTCTTGACTGTTTCATTTGATAATCGATTGTACGATTTTCTGAGACGAGTATTTGTTCGAATGCCATTTTTGCTTCTTTCATCTATTATTGAACGAGTTTTTCTTCAACCATTAGTTAAACTTGAAGGTAGTCCAATGAAAATACGTGATGTATTATGGAAAACAATTGATAAACATGATGCAAACACGATCATACGATTCATTCACTTAGGACAACATCTCGGATTTTCGGAATGGTCGATAGATAATATAATATTCGAGCGATCCATTGAAATTGAACAAAAGAAATATGCACCATCGTCGGTATCAGATGTTGAAAGACCTTCTTCGGTTTTAAACCTTGAACAAATATCATCCGATACCAGTCCTTATGATTTAATTGAACGTATTCGGCGTGAAAAATTTGGTGTTGGTTTAAATCTATCACATGAAAGTCAATATTTAACTGATCAATTAAAATCACTCGTTGGTCGATCATTAGAACGTCTTTCAAAAGAATTATATAATAGTGATATGCATTTTGTACTTGAATTAATACAGAATGCCGATGATAATCAATATGATACTAAACCTAGTCTAGTGTTTGTTATTGATTCTACTTCCATTAGTGTTTATAATAATGAATTAGGATTTCAAGAAAATAATATTCAAGCATTATGTGATATCGGTAAATCAACTAAGGGAAAACATAAACAAGGTTACATTGGACAAAAAGGCATTGGCTTTAAGTCAGTTTTTACTGTATGGTAAGTTCAATTTTGCAAAAACAAACTTTGGAAAGAGTCTCAAAGTTTAGAAGAAGAAATTCAAATAACTCTCATCGATCATGTTGACTACTAGTCACATCACGCTATCAGTACGACAATTTTTTTAAAACTAAGAGAATAGCTATATCGCGAGACGTATTGAAAAATTGGATAGTACCTGAAATTTATCAGCGGGTTTTTTTTCTCACTCAACAATGTATTCTGGTTTTTTTCGCGAACTCTTTCATCGATGGAAATTCCACTGTATTCAACACAAGATTCATTTTTTGTCGAAGAAATTTTCAGAAAAGTTTATTGATTAGTATTCATCTTCGTCGCATCACGATCGCAACATGAGTTGCGGCCATCAGTGACCGATAGAAGAAATATATTTCATGTTTCTTTTTGATTCTACACTGTCGTATAGAGAACTGTGGATGAAAAGAAAAATTTCGAATGCATTCGCGTGAGCCTGAGGTAGTTGACGAGGCAGTTCATGAGAGTTTTTTTCTAGACATTGTTGACGAAACCGTCAATAATTGAATATGAGCAAAATTTCAATAGTTAGATTCGAAATATGCAGCACAATGCACAGAGTAGAACAATACAGTAAGTCCATGTGTTTGAATATTTTTATCTAAAGAACTCCATCGTAAGAGTGAGTGTAAATTTTGTACGAGTGAAAATTAGTAGAAACAATTTTCTTCGTTTAGTGATCGTCCAGAAATATACTCAAATGGTTATCGAATTTGTTTTGATGCTTCGAATGGTTCAATAGGATATATATTACCAAATTGGATAACATACGAAAATAAAGATGTTGAATATTCAAATTGGACAACTCGAATATGTTTACCATTAAAATCTGAAAATGAAATGCAGAAACATAAATCACGTTCATTAACGGAAAGTTTTAATGATATTCGGCCATCACTTTTACTTTTCTTAAATCGTCTTCGTTCAATAACTATTCATAATCGTTTAACGAATTCGAAACAAATCTATGAAAGAGTTGATATACCTGGTACAAGTATTGTTGAAATACGGTGCGAGCAAACTGTGGAAAAATGGTTTATTATTAAAAAACAATTAATTATTCCACATGAAATGAAATCGACTTTTGATGATGTCATTGAAGCGACAGAAATCGCATTAGCTTTTCCTTTACATGAGATCAGCCATAATGGAGATATTCTATTAACTAAACAAGATCTTTATGCTTATTTACCATTAAGAACGGTAAGAAACTATTTTGAATTCGTTTAATAAATATGGATAGAAATTAGACATTTACAAACAGAAATACTTTTTGTTAGTAATTCTCGATTCAACTCTACCTTGTAAACTTGCACTTAACCGAGATATCAGATTCAAGGACAGTGAATCCTAGATGATTTTAAAAGAAACGCGTTCCTGATCACTTGGTCCTATTGTCTAATTCTGCTGTTGACATATGAATGGGACGCAAACTTTATCATACCTGTCTGTGATAAACTGAATTACTTAAATTGATATGAATCGAATATTGATAAGTTAACTGAAAGAATTTTATCGTGATATTTCTGCAATTAACAAATTCATTCCTTGACCGTATTTCATATTCGATAGTTCTCATTATCAATGTAATATTAATCTATACAAAATTTCAATTAACTAATCTTTCGTTAATTTTAACTTTTCAAATACAATACAATTATTTCTATTTTGAGAAAGATAATAGAACAACCAATTCGAAGAAAGTGTTCTCGACTAGATCCAATTCATTATTTTATCTAGAATAGTCGTGTCTCGAACATGTATACTATCGTTAAAGAATCTTTGAAATACTAAAATTTTTATTCATTTTAGTTTGGTTTTACATTTATAATTCAAGCTGATTTCGAAGTAATATGATTTGTGTTATTTTTTTTCAATAATTGAATTATAAATCAATCTAGGTTCCATCGTCACGGCAAGATATTTTAAGTGATAGTGTATGGAATCAATATCTTCTAAACGAAATTCCATCTGTTTTCCTTTGCTCACTCGATGCATTTCATCACGAACAAACATCTCTACCAATTGATTCTCTTCGACTATTTCTTCATTTTCTACCAAATGAATCTTCCGTTTATACGAATAATCTCTTTACGCCAGTCTGTCGAACCATACTTCGTTTACTAAGATCTCGTCGATTTTTACCCGTTATTAATGATAATAATTTACATATGCCAAACGAATGTGTACTTGTCAATGATTCAAGTATAAAAGAAATTTTAACACCTGACATTTTATATAATCATCTGAATTTATATTATTTACATGATAATTTATATGAACATGAAAAACAATTGTACGAGCTTGGTGTTCATCGTCTGGGCCATAAGGAATTGATCGATGTTATACAACGAATGTTCACATCGCAAATAACATTCGAAAGCAAGAGAATTCTTTCTAAATGGTTGTGTTGCTTGTATCGATGTTTAAACGAACTTTCAATTATCGATGAAGAAAAAGTTTTAAAACATATTCGATCATTAAAAATATTTCCATTGAAAAATCATCATGAATACATTTCATTAAGTCATATCAATCAAACGATTTTCTTTCCATCGACAAATATTCAATTATCAAAACTAATTGAAAACGATCTTGTCATTATTAATGAAGAACTATGGATGAATTTAGAAGTAAACTCCATGGAAATAACACAAATACAAACACTACTTGAAAGATTGGGCATAAAACGTTTAACACATCGAGCTATTTGTGAACAACATATATTTCCGATTTTTGAAAACGAAAAATTATGGAAAGAAAAATCCTCGGAAATTCTCGTAGCTTACGTTTTGTATATATTTGAATTATGGTCAAAACAAGTAAGATTAGAAAATATTATGAATAACATAGATAGTAGTTCTTCTCTACTATTCAATCTTCTAGTATGTTAGAATAAATAGTTCTATCTACACACTTCCTAAAAAGAATCAGCATGTACAAAACGTCGAAATTCAAATCTCATCTGCTTGTATAATGAGTGTAGACGAACAGGCATACTTGTATCTAAAATTAAGAATTTTAATCAATATAAATAGTGTACTCAGTGTGGAGATATAGAACCATCATGAATGATACGAGATATAACATGATTCTCAAATAAATGAAGACTAACAATTTCTCCAATACTTTTTCACTATTATAATTTGCTTCTCTTAATTCATGTGTAAGCGAACCAAAGATATAATTCATACGAGTCTTTGAAACTTCTTATAGACTACGATCGAGTTCACTGAAAAAAAAAGAAAACATACATCTTATATTAATAATCACTCGTTCTACTTTCTGTCGGAGTTATCCATCTTAGGACTGAATAGATGAAGATACATTAAAGAAATCTATTTGACAAGAGAATCAATATCAAATTTCTCGCAATTGAAAGAAACAAATATGGGACTAATTGGTCTTCATCATTTACTTCTTAGACAGTTCCTATGAGCAAATGTAAACTCGTTATACAGTATGCATTTCAACTCGAACTTGAAAACCTAAGAAACAAATAATTCAGATACCAAACCATTTCCGAAAAATAGATGATCGTCATTGAATTTCAACAGCTGAGTAATAGACAATTCTAAGATAGTTCAACACTTTCTTGAAATATCGAACGCTAACTGATTTAAAGCTTATATGATTTCAATGCCTGATTTCATAAGCCATGCTGTAGGATACGTCAATCGGATGTAATAATGCAGTATCGACTATTCAAACATTGTTTATTTGAAAAAATCTAAGTTTTTAAAATATATTTCCATTTAAAAAATAATGCATAATCCAAAATTAGTTGAATGCATTGACTCCATACCCAAGTGTCTGTTAGAAGTCGTATACGTTGACTTGTCAAATGACTATTCCGATTTCATAGCTTTGAAATAGGATAATTTCGATATCTTCCGAATAAAACTACAATCGTCTTCCAAACATTGGTCTAATTAGTATCTGCACGTTTGTGAAGAAATTCGATATGTGAAAATGTTCCTGAAGAGATTGATGACGTTTACGGTTAAAGTATTCTAGTCAGAGTATTAGTTCGATTTATAATTCAAAATCTCTTCAACGTTTGAGAATCTTCTCTCATCAATACATGAAATGTTCTTTTTTTCTTTTAGAATCATTATATTGATATGTCTCGATTTAAATCAATCGTTCAACTATTAACCAATGATAATTTTAAACAACCAATTCATCATTCGATTTATTTTACACCTGCATATGGTAATCTATACGATCTATTCAATGATTTCAATGCCTATCATTGGATATTAATCAGCGATGAATATATTCATGGAAGTTCATCATTGAATCATCGTAAAAAATTGCATCAATTTTTTACCGAATTAGGCATATCAGACTTTTTATTCCCAATTAATAATCGTACTTATGAGCAATTCAATGCTTTATTTAAGATTCAATCAATATCGATGAATAGAAAACTTTTCATAGCATTGCAAGAAACTTATACAATGTTTCAAGGGAACGAGTTATTTTTGAAATATTTACAAGAATCGATATGGATACCGACCGTAGAAATAATCTACTCTTACAATGAACAAACAAATGAAATTGAATTGAATAGAATTCATCGACTTGATAAACCAAGCAATGTCAATATGAGAACAAAGCAAACAGAACGAATATTCGGACAACACGTACAATACATTGATGTCGATGTTAATTTTAATTCTTCATTTGCACACGATATTGGTCTCATCGAACATATTACGTTAAATGATGTTAGTACAATGTTACTTCGTTGGTCGAAAAATGTAGTTTTCCATACGTCTATTTCTCATATACAGAATATCTATGAATATATCTATGAAAATATGAGTATTAATGAACTACGAGAATTAATCAATCACAATTCAATATTTTTTGTACCAATTGCATCATCATTAGATCGTAAAAGTATTCTTCATGGTCGATTTGTTAGTATATGTGAAGTTTGTTGGTGTGATTCAACAAATCTTTTTACTAAATATTCATCAATGTTAAAAAACAGGAATCGTTATCTACTGGAACCTTATTATGCAGAACAGAAGTCAATTTTTCTTGATACGTTCGCTATTCCCTTGAATCCGACAATTGATGAATATATTAATTTGTTAGGTATAAGTTTTAAAATATCTTGTGAAACGTCTTATGTTCTAATGTGTACATATAATTTTAGTTCATATCTCTTCACTTGAGACTACAGAAAATACCGTTGAAGATGTATTTCTAATATTTAAAACTATTGGTAAATTATGTGAATCAACGAATACATTGATCGAAAAACACGATTTAATAGGTAAGAATTAATCATAAATGTTTAGTAAAAAAATTTAATCATCGACGAGGATTCTGTCTATGTGTATGGGAAATAAAACGTTGAGATTTCCGTTGTTTCTATACAACAATATAATGTTCAAAAACTGATATAATCTCCAAGTTCTATGAAACAATCCTATGTAGCTACAGATACTGTCATAAAATTACAAGTCAATCAAATGTTTACTATACATAAGCTTTTATGGTTCATTTAATATTGTATCTCGTATATTTATTGAAATTAAATACTAAGATTACAATCATGTAATGACTGTTTTTTTTTGCAAACTGCCACACTACAGTTTTTTTTTCTTTTAAGATTCGTATTATTTCTTGTTTCATGTTTGTGTTGTAAGACACGTTATAAACGTTTCTCATGATATTTTTATATTGATGATAGCACAATTAGGGAGCTATGAATCCGTCCATTCCCGAATCCGATCGGTTCAGAGTCCTGGTCTAGAGAATTAATTCATTTCCTTTTTGGTTAATATAATGTTCTTCTCAGCTAAGCGAAGAAAGTTAATTTATTAAGCATGGCATGATGAACAAGTTAACAGGAAGAAATAACTTTACATCACATTTTACTTTGAGAGCAGTCAATAAATAGGTAAATCCATGATCCTTCATTTGTCCATATGCACAGGGTACCAGATATAGGCGGAAAAAAAATATCACGGATGTAGACTCAATTGGGTCCATAAAAACCTGGACCTACAACTGTCTGGTCACAATGTGTAATCATCATTGACTTTTAACTTGCAAATTAGTCACTCATCGATTATTTGGAGACGGAAGGACTTTCCAAGGAAGATGTCGATAGTACTTTCATGGAATCATTATCACTACTTTGTTCATCTATTCAAATCGATCAATCACATATTCATACATTTTTATTTAGATAAATTATCTCATAAATCAATTTTTCCTACAAGAGATAATCGGTGGGTTACATTAGATGATCATCCATTGATATCTGATAATACTGATATTGCTCAATTATTCACACACATTAACCACATACCATTCATTGACATATCATCATCATCATCATCATCAGACGGTAAGTGACGTAATAATTCAGTAATAATATGCATTTGTTGTTTTTTCCAGTTTTAACATTTTTCAATATGTGTGACATAAAATATCTTTCATCATCGATCACCATTGAACATATTATTGAAAATCCATCAAACGGAATATCGATTCAAAATTTACTTGCACCTCTTATACCATATGTACAATTATTTATGAAATCTCGTTCAGAATTTCTTGACGCATATCAATGGACTCAATCAATAAATATGGCAAGATTACTTGCCAGTATACAATTTTTTATTGTTGATTATTTACAATTAACTTATCGATTTAAATCTGATCCATCTGTTTGTATTAGTCAAGAAGAAAAATCTTACTATGATAAAAATCAAATGATTTTTTACATTCATCATGAATGGATAGAACAGTCGAAATATTATCGTGATATATTTCATTCATTTGCACGAATATTTATTCCTTATCATAATGAAGAATTAATACGTTCACTTGGCAATTTTATGAATTTATTATACAATGAAGAAGAAAATAATCTAGAAGTATTTGCTAAATATCAAAATTTTCAATTAGAATTAAATGACTCAAATGATATACCATGGCAAATGGTGTCGACATCGAAACATATTAAACGTATTGAACCGAATATTGGTATGAAGCATAGAATAATTTCTAATTATTTGAAATGCTATAAATCAAAATCATTGAATTTAGATGAAAACAAAGTTCGCATGCTGCTTGATAGTGTGGCTCAAAATCAACAACAATACATCGCCTATAAACAAAAGAAACGACAAGAACTGAAAAAGAGTCCATCAGAAACATCTACATTGTCCGACAAATCACTTGTTGAACATCAGAGTAGTTCCGGTAAGCAAATACATAAGGATGATATATTCGAGAAAACATTCTACACTCACATCATTTGATTGTGCATTTAAAATCCATTGACACGATGAAAACATTCGAAAACTAGACGTATTTGATAAATGATCGTTTTAAATTATTTTTCACTGATGTAGACTACAACGCTGATCATAGATGAATATAATAATTCAAATGAAGATGTATGAGATTTCACGATTATCCCCCACTTGGTAGTATGCATTTAGCTGCATTACATTCTGAAATATCTATATCTAGATATCAGTAATTGAGAAGCTTCTAGCGATACAGATATAATTAGCTATCACATTTAGAATATAGTGTGACACTATTTTTCGAAAGAATTAGTCATCAAATTGCAAGTGACAAAGTGTATTTTAAATAATAAGATTAAAAACAAGTTAAACATAAAACATGAGTAAATATCGACGCAAAATGTTCAAATATAATGGGAAAACATTCTGACTTAATGAATTTCACTATATAATCATTTTTCAAACAGTACAGCAACCTTAAAATTCCAATAGTGGTAAGTCTTCTATCACAAAATGAACACGACGGAGTTATATTCAATAGGACTAACTAATTCAATGAAAGACATCATCATTTGTAAGCAGTTAAAGTTCTCAATACGACAGTGTCTATTGGTATTTTGGAAGAATTTCTTAAGATTTAACTGAAATAATGACTAGATTTGATAGCAACACATTTAATGAAATTATCCTTCTATAATCTAATTTGATAAAATTAAACAGTTATTTTTGTGATTTTCTATCTAGTTGATTCAATGACTCGTTTTGATAATATTCGTTCGGGTGGCTTGCCATCAATTACTGACATATCTTATGAACACATTGAAAAACATACTAAAGATGTAAGTATCGAAGATCTCACCTATCAAGTACTTGGTAATCGATATTCAACAATTGGTTCGGATCAAGAATCATTGGAAAAAATCGGTCGATGGGGTATGCGTCAAGATTTGTTGTTTTGTTTTTTGATTTGATTGATATCTAACTAAAACATTGCATGAACTCTTTAGGTGAAAAATGGGTTAATGAATATCTTCATGCAAAATATCATGATAAAATTCAATTAAATGAAATAGAAATCCTGTGGCTTAATCAAACATTAGAACAAGGAAAACCGTATGATTTTATGTTGAAAGACCTTAAATTGAATAGCATAACGTACATAGAGGTAAAAAGTACTCTAAGTAATAATCGTCAATTGATTCCAATAACGTATAACGAATTGCAATATTGTTGTTCATTGTCAGATATAAATCAATATTTTCATGTTTACCGTGTTTACAATACAGGACAATTAAAAAAAGTCAAATTACGTATTGTTGAAAATATTGAAGAAAAATTACGTAAACATAGTTTGGAATTGTTTTTGTTAATTTGATACTTGTTTCGTTTTTGTTAACTTGTTTTTTTTTCTCTGTTGAAAATAAAAAAGAAATCAAACAACGACAAATTTTTCTAAAATAAAAACCAATCTTTGTTTCTTTTCAAGATGATTATCGGCTATCGGCGATTGTTTTCGGCTTTGACAAGAAACAAAAATCAATCGTTTCTAGTCAATGTAGCATCATATCGCATTGTAAGTTTATGAAATTCAACAATGCATAAGGAATAACTAGAAAATACTCAAGACAGTTAACCTACCTATTGATCGAAATTCATTCAGCTACAATGTCTATGATTCGTATAAGTAAAATCATATTCTACGACTATAAATAGCTGTTATATCATTCCTGATTTCGAAAAAAATTCAAAAACTAATGTTCATGTAAATTTTAGTCTTTGAACATATTTGATATTGTCAACTAGTTTTTCTCGTGAGATTTTTTAATATCGAAGTGGCCCTGTTTTTGAATATTGAAAAGATGGTACATATCATTGAAAGTTTCAGGCCTATTGAATACACTTAGATGGGGAAGTTTTATTTCGACAATTGTCAATCAGTAGAATAATTTTGTCCTACTTAGATCTACTTTTAGGTATCCTTTGACATCGAAAAATTCTCGGCGGTCTTTCAGCATTACGATAAACACTTCATTTTCGAATGACTTGACACTTGTTTTTGGCAAATATTACCATAAGATGCTTTTCTTCGATTCAATAAAATGAATAGATTTACTATATATCTACTTTTCTTTAAATTTTATCTACAATGGAACTATTAGAAATATCGAAAATAGGTCTATGATGACTATGAAGTATTTGAAACATTGAGTCTCTGATCTTTTAGTTTTGATCACACACACATAAAGAAATAAAGATTATCTTACACATCACGAAGAGATAGCTTCGAATCATTTTTCTCTTCCGTCGAATCGTAAATCTGAGCATAGGAAGAAAATACTCCAAGGAGGATGCGCTTTATAAAATTAAAGAATTTCGAAATCACTAAATATTGAATCTATTCATTGCATCATGTTGAAATAAATTAAGTCTACTTTTCCGATTAAATTAGAAGAAGTTCTAACGGAAAATCTACCAAGAAAACTTATTCGTGTATGTTGACAAGATTAATTAGTGAGAGATACGTACATCTCGGAAGAGATGCGATGCCGTATTGTTCTTTTATTTGAAAAATTAATTGAACTTAAACAATATAGAATCCTATTGAAACAAATAATCATATAACCGTACCGAATTCAATGATTAAAAATATCGAACGACAACGAGCAAAGAAAATTTACAAAAAAGAACAAGAACAAGATCCACCTGGTGTAAGTTTATCTAAACGAATATTATTCATATTTATAATCTATATTTAGGATCGATCTCAATCACCAGTAGTCGCTTGTAAACATTCCGAATTTAATCACTATCCAGGTAAATAATAACTATGGTCTGATTTGGTATCGCTTCATCGGCAATGTCACCTAGAATAGATTAGAAAAAGAAATTCACTTGACAAAATGATATAAAGAACAGCAACGAGAATAAACTACAACAATTCATTCTATGAAGATTATATATACCTATGAGATTGTGCGATGATTCTGTCTTTGAAATAAAGCTAGACTTTGTTTGTTTGTTTTCAGGTCGTGAGTATCGAGCGATGACAGAAAAACATATTGCTTCTAATGCTTGGCAACATCATTTATCGAAGGGTGACTTTTTCACAATCGATCATCATTTCAAAAATCCATCCTGGACACAATCAACTGTTCAAACATTTGAACAACTTGAATGTAAACCAGAACTTATAGAAATTCTTAAAAAAGCGAATTTTAATAATCCTACATCGACCCAATCACGTGTGATTCCACAATTCCGAACAGGTCGTCATATGATTGTCGCAGCTGAAACTGGTTAGACAAAGAAAATGTTCAAAAGTATTTTTCGATAAGCATTCTTCTTTTTCAATACGATAGGTGGTGGAAAAACGTTAGCCTATCTTGTACCTCTTATTGAATCTCTTCTTCGTTGTAAATCATCAAATCGTATTATAAAAATGGAAAATGCACCATTTGCAATTATTCTTGCACCAACACGAGAATTAGTCGGTCAGATTCAAGTGAGAAAATCTGTTTTTTTCTGAAACAAATACAACATTTTATTTTTTAGAACATGTTACAAATATTCAATCAATTAAATGTTCGAACACAAAGTCTAATCGGTGTTAATACAGACAAAGTAATTAAACTTGTGTATTAAGATCAGAAATCTTCTTTACAAATTGATGTCATGAATCTAACAAGTGGTAGTACTTCGACGTTAGAATTCAAGGACAATGCGCTGTTTTTTCTCTTGACATAGAGAGTAATCAAGAAAAACAGATTCTTTATCATACATAATGCGTATGAGAGTATTTATAAGAGACTCAATACTTTGTGAATGAAGTATTTGTTTTTGTTTGTTGCACGGTGAATTTTTATAAGTGAAATGAAAGCTTACTATTGGTAAAAGGCTCAAATGGAAATTTCATGTTTCAATTATTCACTAAAATCTCTTGTTACAATTGATGAAATAGATTTTACGTTACACATCAAACAGAGAATGAGTCGATATTCGTATGAAATTTTGCTATAAACCAGTCGAACATTCATTTAATTGAGATATCAACTAAAATGAATCAATCGTACTGAAAACAGAACTTCACAAAAATAAAATTACGTCAGTGAAAACTATTCTGATCAATGAATCTTCATTTTATTTCTGAAAATCAGAAGAGATAATAAGTTAGCTTGTCGTATTGCAGGCAGATTTTTTCTTATGTTAGTTGAATGTACTCATTAGCAAAACATCAGTATGTATTTATTTGGAGACAAAAAAAAATCTTCAATTTCGTTTGTCTTAATAGGATCCTCTTAATTTTACTCTTGGTGAAGTCGATATTATAATTGCCACACCTGGTATTCTATTACGATTGTTGAGACAAGGTAATTATAAGTTTTCATATTCATATTGTTATTCATTCTCAATCGATCTAGATGAACATTTTGGCATAGAAAAACGCCTAGTCGGTAGCAATCTTCATCATGTAATCGTTGACGAAGCTGATACTTTACTTGATGTCACGTTTAGTTCAGCTATTATCGAAATTATTCGACGTTTAGAAGTAAAGGATAAACTTAGATAGAAGATTAAAAAAACGTTTGTATGCTATTGAATTTCTTCAGGTTGATGTACAGCCGATAAATGATCTTGAACACAATGCTTCGCCAGCTGTTCAACTTGTATTCGTTTCAGCTACAATCCCTACAACGACTGAAGATAGTCTTAAAGAACTGATTAGTGTTTGTCTAAATTCAAATGATGTCATCGGTTGGGAGACTACCTTGTATTTACTTTTCGTTTATAGACGGATCAAATCGATAAAATTTTTACTCCATCTGTACATCGTATTAAACCACACGTTCCTCAGAAATTCTATCGTATTGGCAATCAACAAAAAATTGGTTTGCAATCGACACTTTTATTTCATTGTTTCTCTTATTATTTGTATATTATAGGTCTTCTCTTAAAATTAGTGAAATATGATTTACAAAAGAAACATTCTTGCCTGATATTTTGTAATAAAACGAAAACAGTTCAATTTCTTCAACAATTTTTTCGTGATCAACGAATAGAAATTCTTCTTATGCACAGTGAAATGACCGATACAGTAAGTTCTACTTCGAGTTCCATCATAGAAACGAAAATATTGCAATTTAATAATCGAACTTTATTTTTCAACATATGAAAAAAGTTTTCAAAATATAATTCGATAATCTCTACTGGCATGATTATTATTTTGACTATGTTCAACATGATATGAGTTAATGATACGAAAGAACTTTGGCGTTCATCAGTAGACTTTGACTTCAATGTTTCTGAATCATTCTTATTTATTCTAACTTTACCTGAAAAATAATCAACAATTTCGATCAATCCGTAATTGACGTCAATTTTCACTAAAGTAGTCGCACGAAGCATTCACTCTATATTCTAGACTCGTAGGGTTACCAAATTTTTTCATCTCTCTTGTCGAACAGCTTATCTTAAGAAATAGTTCATTTCAAAAGAACTGATGACGAAAAATAATTTATTGTTGACTAGCCGTTAGATCTGTGATCACTTCATTGTAACTATTTTCATTCAACAGTGATGAAACTCATAGAAACTCAATAAGACAATAGTAGATCATGATTTTAAGTAATTAGTCTAATCATCATCATTGGACACAGAAATCAACAGCAGATTTATTCATGTCTAAACAGAGACAGAGATGCAAAAAAACAAAATACCTTGCTTTGTGCAGCCTTCATATAATTTGTTCTCTTTTTATGAATTAATTTCATGTGCTCAAAACTACGACAGTATTTTTAGAAAACAAATTTGAAATTATAGAATATGAATTAAGTTCTCGTAGGATGAGGCAGGTTGAAGAGAATGATTTCGAAAAATATCTGTTCTGTTCAATTCTATGTCTAGGAGATCATTTCAATCAACTATATGAAATGATATTGTTTGATTGTCTAATGACAGAATTGAATTAATTATTACTCTTACATGCACTCACGTTTGTCTTTTTTGTTTTGTAGAAGCGTGCGATAAATCTCGAAAAATTCCGAACTGGTGAAAATCAAATAATGTGTGCTACTGATATTCTTTCGCGAGGTGTTGATACATTCTGGGTAAAAGCAAATACAAATCATTTTCATATTTAAAATTTTATTAATCTAGGTTGAACATGTCATACAATACGATTTTCCACGATTTCTTTCCGATTATATTCATCGTACTGGTCGTGTAGGTCGTATTGGTTCAAAAAAGCCAGGCAAAGTATCAAGTTTTGTTAGTCATCCGTCTGAAATTAATCTCGCTCAACAAATTGAAGTAATCAAACAAGAACTACATCAAATCTTTCGAATAATAAATTTGTTTTTCTTTTGTTTCTACAAGGTTACCGCTCGTATGAACAAAAAGCTTAGCGGGGTGAATAATGACATAAAAACACAATTGGATTTGCATGCTAAACAACAAGAACAAAAACAAGAGAGAATTGATAATCGTCGAGCACGCGAAGAACTGTGCAAGGATGTTATTCGTTCAGCAATGGTTTAAATATCATATAATAGATGTATTCATATCATAAATGAAATAAAAATGCATATTAAGATTGTTTATTTATATTTTCATTATTTAATTCAATAGCAGATGATGCCGATGAATGCAAAGATGCACTCGAATGCGATCTATGTGATTCATCATATGAATATCTCATAGGTGATGTTGGCTTTTTCGTTGTACTCGATTGATTAGGATCATGATGATTTAACACAATACTATCAACAATATTCGTTTTCCGATGTTGATCGTTAGTCGAAGTTGGCGTAGTGCCAGTTGATAAAGGTTTGTTTGTTGTATTCGTAAACACTTTACTTGTTTGATCATCATTGTAACTATTATCGCCAAACAATCGATTATTTGACAACGAATCAACTGTTTGTGAAATTTTGGTTTGACGCAATTGGCCAGGTGTGATGGGTCGTTGAAGAACAGGATCAAGTGTTGATGAAATGTCAAAAGAATTGTTAAAAGCGATATGAAAATCGATTGCTTTTTGTGAAGCATATTGTTCAACGATCAATTGTTCACCACTTAATTCTTTATCTGATGCACGTAATTTATCACCAAGATCTAAATCAGCTTCCATTATATCTTGATCTTCCTATGAATGAGTAGAAAACGAAATAGAATGATTGTTAATTTAAAATGAATAACTGAAATCCGTACATCGTCATTATCTTGTTCATTATCTGATGTTTGTCTACCATCTTGATCGCCACCTTTATGTAAAAGATTAAGTAGAAATTCTAATTGACCTCTTGTTTCTGAATTCGTTTTCTCTGTTTGAATTATAGATCGAAGACGATTGTCGAGATTCTATTTTCAACGGAAAGACAAAGTAAATCGTTGACTAGAAACTTTCTATACAAAAGAAAAATAGGCAAGAATAAAAACTTACAAGTTGAAGAGCCTTATCTCGTATAGATTTCAAAGTTAAAATTGAATACAACGAAGAATTCACATACGGTCGAGTCTATAAATTATAAATTAGATTGTCGAGTCAAATTATACAGTGATAATATACTTCATGATTTGCATGAGTCAGCAAAGCTGAGAGTACAGTTATAGCTTGTTCGGCTATTGCAGCACATTTTTTGCGACCACTTGTACGTAAACATAAATTCATTAGTAAAGCAACTCCATACTCTAGAAATACACAAAATAGAAATCGAATTATTTGCAATCATGTGTTGATCATTGTTCATTTTATGGCCCCAAGTACCTTTTACAAGGAATTTACAATATTAAAAAAAAAACAAAAAGATACGAAACGCAGTTATTTGAGAAATCATACATCTACTCTGCTCGATTGTATCAAACATTTTCCTCAGAAATCATACTGACATACTTTTATGTACTGAATTATTATGTTTTACTCTTGAAGAAAATACAAGCATTCTTCAGTGGTTAAAGTTGCCAGTTTTATGTGTGAATTTCTTGCTCGAGTCAAATACGAGATTGACTTTTTGATACACAACATCATTTTTCAAGCGATATACAACATATTATATTGTTGGTAGTATTTTTGATGAATTTCATCCAAATCTTCACTAGAACAATGTTTTCTCGGTTTATATATAAATATTTTTTTATCACTCGATTGTCGAAGGAAGTTCATAGAATGTTAATTGATTTTTTTAATTTAAATTGTATTTCTTTCTCATTGTGCAAAAAACAGTTCTCAAAATAGATGTTGATTTCTTATTGTGAGTTCATCAAGTTATCAAACTTGTCACTCTATTTTCTCACACATTGAAATCATACTTTGTGTACTGAACGTGCATGACATAAGTGAGACGCGCGGGAGAGGGGGGGGGGGTTGTACTGATAGGTATGACTGAGTATTTATTTTTGTGTATTGAATACATTTCGAGGGAAGGTCATGACATTACACTTCAAATTTCATCATCACTTCTCTAATGGATTCGTCATACATGTTTCAAATTTCATGGTATCGCACTTTTCGAGTAGTGAAATGTAAATAAACAAGTGCACAATCGAAATATAAAACTATATACTAACAAGAGACACTAGAAAATATCTACCTGTAGTATAATCGGAAAGATGATCTGCTTTGCTTAATAATGGAATTAGCCATTTAATAATATTTTGATTGATCATTATAGTTTGTACAGATCGTCTAAAAACACCAAACGATATTGAAAGTGATGTTGATTTTTTTTCTGTACGAATACAATTTATCGCTTACTTAAGACTAAGCTTTTGTAATGCTGCAAGTAAATGTTGTTTTATAAGTGTATCTGATGATTCGGACAAGGCTGCTTTTTGCATTGCTATAATCAATGGTTCACATGGTGCCAAATAATTGCGACCTTGAATTTATACGAAATGAACTAATAACATTTCTTGGTCTTATTTTTGTTACCTTTTCTTAACGAAGCAATAGTATTTAATAGACGAGCCCATTCTTCTTTCACATAGTATGTATTTCCACCGCTTGTCGATGATAGTTGTTTAATAATTTTCGTTCGTTGTTCGAAATCAGATCGACAACCAATTAAGTCACAGCCAATAAAGCAATCAAGAGTTTTTTCACGTTTAAAATCTGTTTTTGCTTTTGTTAATTTCCAACGAAGTGCTTGAAGTAAAAGTGCTTTTTCACGTGGACTCGTTGATAAATGTACAATGTCGCGTTTTATTTTACCATAATCTAATTTCTCTGTTATTGGATCATCCGATCTAAACAAAACAAGTCATATGAATATTCATCAAATATCCACCGTTTATGATCACGATTCTGTCACCGATTCACCATTGTCAAAGATAATTTAATTTTTCTTTTGCTTCTATTAAAATGTTACACGGCAACTCTACATGTGTTTTGAGCTGGTGATGGTTTAGACAATATTAATATTTTGACTAAAGTAGATTTACAATTTCCTCTAAAGTCGTCTCAATCCATAGATCGTAACATATAAGAAATCCTATTGATCATTATTTCGAAAAGCACAAGAACTCCCTACTAAACTATTTGATTACCTGGATCGAGCCGAATCTGGCATCGTAAACATTGTTTCTTGTATTCTTGCTAGTCCAAGACGTGCGCATACATTATCAATATATTCATTGGTAATGGATCTTCCTACAACAGCTTGTTGTAATGTTTCAACCAGTTCCATAGTAATACCTGTGAAACGACAATAAGCCGTATTAGAAAGCAAGAAAATCATTCGAATCTGACTTACTAATTAAATTACAATAATCTGTACTTATGTGTTTCATTTGTCTATTTGTAACTCTACTTCGATACTTAAGCT
This sequence comes from Rotaria macrura, assembly GCA_900239685.1. NCBI lineage: Eukaryota > Metazoa > Rotifera > Eurotatoria > Philodinida > Philodinidae > Rotaria > Rotaria macrura. Next base: position 31,156 of record OENT01001628.1, read on the forward strand.
CTTCATTTTCGTTATTTATTTGTGTTAATAACTGCAATGCACGTTCGCCATTTTGTAATAATTCAAGAAGATTAGGTAACGGCCGACTCGAAAAAATCCAATCGAAAAAATTTGATGCTCGCGTGCGTAACTGTTCTTGCCATTTATCCTAGATCCGAAAAGAAAAGATTTTCTTAACAAAACTTCGATTCGAAGCTGACCGTAAAAATTTCTTGAAACGAAGCATGTTTATCCGGTTCTGCAACATATGGTAAAGCAAACAATGGCAATATTTCACTTGCTTGTGATATTGTTTGACCTTTAATTGATTCAATATACCCTTTGAATTCGTACATGTTCTCTTCGGCTAGTTTTGCATTCTAAACAACCATAAATCTCATATTAATGATAAGAATCAAAATAACATACTTTATGGGATCGTAAATAATAGACAGCAAAGTAAGCATAGATTAAAAATTCAAGCGATTTCAATGTTGGATCAGTATCGACAACAGTTGATGGAATATGTTCGGACCAAAGTAGAAAAAATTCTTCTCGATTTCCATCGTCTAAATATTGTAGTAACTTGTCCTTTTTAAAAATAAATAAATAAACAAAAATAATTAATTAGATAAAATAAATAAACAGTGTTTTCCTTAAGAATAATTATTTACTTTTATTATTTGATATTTTTCCTTTTCCTTTTCATTTGAATCTCCATTGTTTATTTTACTAACAGGTTCTCTACGACTTTGTCGCTCTTTTGAAAACGTATCAACTGTATTGGCATAACCCTTATAATCAAGATATTCATTTATGAAATCATTTATACGAACGTCAATGGATTGAGACATTTCGTTCGCGTAAATACACGGTTTCGTGCATTGTTTAATCCAAAGAAAGTTTTCACGATCTGTTCCTATGACGATACCCTCTACCGATTTTTTGGCACCGTGACATCTATCAAAAAGAAGTTGTTTATTTCTGGTAAATTTTTAAGAAATGATTGAAGATTCATGTGAGAAAAAAAAATAATAGATTCATATCGTGCAAAGTTCTGGAAGTCATTTTTTCAACCGCGCGCCATTTGATGGGACAAAGGCCATTGTTTCGACACAAATGCGATCGATCATTATTAATCTTACGTGACATATTTAGATTATGCTTCGACCGCCGTCAGCCGTACGTTCGAGGTATGTTTGTGTTCGTGATTGCATGTCTCGTTATTGTTGTGTTCCATCAAACTGATTGTATTTTATTTAGTGGTCTACGACCACCTGCATCAAGTGGTCTACGACCACCAATGCCTGCATCCCAACAACATCATGTAGTCCGACGAGTTGCACCGTAATGCCCATCTGTTGCTTCATAGAAAATGGAATTTTTTTCTCTTTTTCAGACAGCCATCGCCGGCCCCATATCAGCAAGCCAAGTAACGGTGTTTGTCATGTCTTGACGAAATACTTGTTTCATCATATTTCTTTTGCAGAACAAATCATCGTCAAACAAGTCGTCCAACGATGAATTCCACACGTGATCCTCCTGTACAATCACGACCGTAACGATTAGATTTCATCAATATCGAGTATTTCATATGAAATTTTAGATCGATTTTTCCTCGAAATCAAGCTCATACGCCGATGCCATCAGCTGCTCGTCGTACATTAACTGGTGTTTCACGTCCATCCAATGTTCAGTAAGAATATAGAAGATATTGAAAAGTATTCATTGTTCTATGTTCAGCAAACAACATGAACAGTATGGTGATGAAAATACTGCACCTGTTAATTATTCGATTAAACAAGCATGCGAGTAAGATATGGATTGCAATAATTAAACTGTTGAATGTTGTTGTTTAGTCGTCTTGGTTATGACTATCGATATCTAATGGAAGAAAAGCGACGTATCGGATATACAGGACCCGGACTTAGTACGTTCTTACTTACTTGACAGCATTGTTCATTCGAAGTATTTTTTTTTCTAGTTGTTCCTGAACGCACCGAAGTCGATGAAATACTCTTGAAGGACCTTGATGTTCCGTTTGGTATTTGGTTGTATAAATATGTCCGACTTTATGTGAGTCATTTTTTTCTTGTGTTACTGCTTGTCTGTCATAAAATATTTTCGGCTGAAGATTTCTATGCATAATTTTTAGCACGTTTGAGTTCGAACTAAATGAATTAGATAACTTGTACAGATGTTATAAATTTTTCAATAGATGTAAAAAAACATAGTTTTTGATGATAAGACACAGAACAACTCTTTTGGTTCTGTTCTCTGTGCAGGATCTTGGATCCATCATGTATAAAGAACTGCGAGAGAGAGAGAGAGTATTTTCTCAAAAGTTATTTAAATTTATCTGCCAGTGATGTTAGCAATGATTGAAAGATTTCTTGTTCTCGAAATAGATTCAATAAATCGCTACCAGTTTCTCAATGACAGTATTTCTTTTGAAGTTGACAGTAGTCAATCATTTCTAATGAAAAAAAGTACAAAATATTCATAACTATTCAATTATCGAACCGCATCATATTATTTATATGACTCGAGAGCAATAAGTCAAAGTTAGACGATTCAACTTATGACTTTGTGACAATTACTTATAACTACTACGTCAAGTAATTTCGAAGAATTGGAAACCTGAAACCAAAATCATCTGATCGAATGTTCATACTTTCTATAGAAATAGTACGAAAAAGACAACTACATGTGAAGTAGTAGTTCTCAATTTAAACTTACGATAATCTATGACGAACGATACTGATCATCATCGAATGTATTTTCATTACTATGAAATGCTTTTCTACATATAGCCTGGTGAACCATTAGCTGAAAATTTAAACGAACGACAATATGTTCCCGAAAGATTGGATCAGAATGAAGTACCCAATCTTGTTCGACCAACAAACCGTACTCAACGACAAACAACACGTATTCTTGATGTAAGTTTAATCGGTTCGTTAATCGATAGCAATAAATGTTTTTTCTTTGTTTTCTAATCGATTTAGTTATTTGGTGATAAAAGTAATACGATGGGACCTTCAACAGAAAATACAACAAACGAAGTCATAATAAAACCTCAAATGCCACCACCACCGGCACCGCCTCCACTATCGTCAAATGAATTTCGCTTTGCTCGTTCGACGACCGTCTTGGCAATAAATAATGAAGTAACACGATCATCACCACGTCGGTTACCACATCATAATAGTCACCAACAACAGCCAACATCTATGTTAAAACGTTCTCAAACACAAATTATCAATGCCAAATTAGATAACGAGTCTTTTGATCGTGATGCACAAATAAGAATACGAGAACTTAAGTGTTCAGCTATAGGACAAGAATTTATGGAACAATTAGAACGTCTTCGTTTAATTGAAGATCCCGATTTATTTACAATTAAAATATCCATGTTCGATGCAGCATTACAAAGAATAGAGAAAATAATAAGTATGCTCCACTTTTGATTGTATTTATTTGTGTTCGTTATTTTTCTGTATTTATGTAAAGATCGATGATAATAATAATGATTGACTAAAAAAATTTCTTTCAATAATAATATATATATATATATATCTATGTAAACATATTTGTATGAATATACAGATTTTAAATATATAAATAACATGAGTCTACTTTACACCTATTGTTTATTTTAATTACGATGAACTATGATAGTCACTTGTCAAATGTTGTCTCTCTAGCAAATTTTAGTTTTCTAACCTATACCATGATGTTTATCAAAAGGTTTTAGAATTATGAAAACGATCGTCTCTCGTTCTTTTTGTTAATTATGTCCTACGATAGAGTCAAAACAAAATAACATCGAATGCGCGGAAGTATCATTAGTCAAGTTTGTCTAATGAAAAAAAAAACATTTCATGAGAGTTCAAATCATGGCATGTTCTATGAGATCTCCCATTGGAGAGATATCGGTTTTCCTATCAACAGCCTTTTGTTTGAGTACAAGTAACGGTCTATAACGATGAATCCCTGTGGATAGAAAGTAAGTCATGTCAACATGCACGAATAATACTTCGGATACATTCTTTACGCACTTTGTCTATCAAGAAACTTAGCTAATTTGAATATTGACGATTATACGTATAACGAAATAACTGACACTCAGTATGATTGTAGCAGCAGTAAGATTAATTGAATTTCTTTCACGATGGACCAATCAAAAATTTTTGAAATTATTTTGCTCGACCGTTTCTTAACTGTTCGAAGGAATAAACGCATAAACAATTCAAAACCATGTTATGCTTATCGAGATGATTCATCTTACACACATGCAGAAAAATACCCACATTGTCTTTTGTTCATACAATATCATATTATTTTGGTGTGCATCACTTTCATAGATAAAGAGATCAAAGTGAGATAGCTGTAAACAATAGATTATTCGTATGACTAAATGAAAAATAAGAATACGATGATTAATTTAAGAAATTCTGTGTGTCGAATAACAAGAGATGAAGTCATTTTTTCTATGGAAAATACCAATGAATAGATCTTGTGTTGTAAGAGAACAATCAAAATTTAATCAATGAAAATAATAGAAATCAATACCTTTGTATTCTATTCAAAGATGATTCAATACGAAAGTATCAAATAACTAGTTCATGATTTTGTGACTGCAGAATTTTATGAGATTCATCTATGAAAAAAAAAACAGACGAGAAATTATCTTCAAGGAAATAATCATTTGAACTGATTGAACATAATACTTTTCTTTCGTCAACGATTAGGATCAAGAAAATAAATTCATATCATATGTTCACAATATTCTTCTTGCAGATGAATATCAATCGAACATTATCTTCTAGTAGCATCGTTCTTGTGAAATCTGAACCGGTTGACGATGATAAAAATCATTTTATAAGTGAAGTTTCACATGGTCTCATGCAGCAAAAACAAGAGTACGAACAAGAAATAAATCAATTGAAAACTGTACACAATGAACAAATATGTAAGCTTTGTAAAGAAATAGAAAAATATTCAGGATTGTTACATCAGTATAAATTGACAATTGATTCCATGCGCACATCCTTTCAAATGCAAGAACATCAACGAAAACTGATCGATTCATCTTGTATGAAAAATTTACAAGCAAAAAATAATGAATTAAACATCGAAAATGCAAATCTAAAAACAGAACTATCAATCTTAACAAACAAATATCAAAAGTTATCCAATGAAATGCAAGACGCACGAGACTATTTACAGAAATTGATCTCATACTTAGATTAACATTTACTTTTGTTTTTTTTTGCTTTTTGTTATTGAAATACACTACCTATGTTTAAATTCGTTTTAACAGATCGCATGTATGTAAGCACATTGCAACGGTAGTAAAACAATTATACAATTATTTGTGTAGAAGTGCCAAGCCTATTTTCGACTGAGACTATATTCGTTCGAGAACGAGGTGATTGAGTAATAGAAATATTGCATAGTATTTAATTTTCGTGAACCTTCGTTTTCGACGAAATATTCTCATGCTTAAAACTAGATTTCGTTTAAATGTGTGGATTTCTAGAAGACGAAATATGAAAAAAAAAGCGACAGTATGTTTATCCTCACTAAATATATTGAGAATTGTTTTTCAATGAATTAATCGCAAGCAAAGATTGACAACGTCAATTTATTAGAATTATATTTATCTTTTATTTGATTCAATGAACATCATTTCGATTACAAGGCAATCGAACATCTGTTGAGTTCATCGTGAATTTCTTCCAATGTAGGATAAAATGCCCTTTTTACAAGAGGCATTAGAGTAATCTCGATTCATGATGAGATGATATCGTACCTATCTCTAAGTCGTCTGTGTACTATACAACATTGTTTATAAACATATTGTAATAGACAGTCGAAAAATTTGTTCAACAAGAAATATCTCATTGTTCTTCCAAAGAGTACTGTTTCCAATTGTAATTTTATTAAAAATTTTCGTGCTAAAATACTAAATGATGATTTTTTAGCTGAGTTGTAATGATCCAGATATTCTTCAAAATCTAAGCAACGACTTCTGTATAATGAAAGCCTCTATTTTTCTTTTGCCGATTAAAATAGTTTTAGTCTTGAGCAAGATTATCATGTCTTTATTTTGAACTTTCAAGTTTTGCAACATATTAATGAATATGACAATGAAAAAGCTAGATGAAAAAATTATTAATTTAGAAATCTGACATATCGAGCGTGCAAGTATCATCTGCACTATTCCGCGTCTTCTTGATTGTGGCAGACATTTTTTTCTTAATTAGAGAAAAAAATGTCCACAACGTAGAAACAGAGGGAAAGAGACAATTATAGTTGCAGAATGGAAAATGTACGCAAAGCATAATCAAGGGGGGGGGGCGCAGGGAAGAAAGTTTCCGCACTATGGAAACAAACGAAATTGATCTTTTTAACAGGATTGATGAAGATAGCTCTGTTAAACAACATCAACTCATTCAAGCTGGTCTAATATTGTTTGGCACATGTCATTCAGATGGATAATCCAGGTCATTTTATAAACATGTATTGTAATTGTGCGCCTTGATAAGATAAATCGAAGAATCAGAAGAATCTGTTATGGTTCGAGTTAAGCAAGGAGACGCTCAACAACAAATAACAAATCTCAGAGGAATAAAATCAGTTAGCAATGATAAAATTTTAATTGAAGCCAAGGAAGAATATTTAAATCGTCTCTGAAGGTCTCAGTGGTTCTCAAAAGAGATTATGACTCCTTTTCTATCGATATATCAAGTTATTTGATACCACTGACAAGAATAATCTTGATTATGAACCTACCAAAAGTTAGATAATAAACATTGTCTTGCTTCCATAAGGCAGACATTTTCTTCTCTCCTACTCCTTGTTTCTACGTTGCAGACATTTTTTTCTTAATTGGAGGAATAAAATATCCGCAATTAAGCTTTAGCCTCAAGTGTTCGAGCAATATCAGTCATGTTGAAATTTCAGGAATAGGGGTGACCCTTTATTTTTATTTTCCTTTAAAATAAAGGATAAAGATAAATGATTAATTTATCTTTATTTTTT